>VDFB02205715.1:0-16266 GCA_007258455.2 Sequoia sempervirens
TTTCCAAGTTGGAGAATTAGTCTTAAAAGAAAATCAGAAGAATGTCCCAAATCCCAGCAGCAAAGGAAAATTCGAACCCAATTGGTTAGGGCCTTTCATTGTCACAGCAAGCTACAAATCAGGGGCATATCAGCTATCAACACCCGAAGGGGAACCTCTGCAGGAGCCCATGAATAACTCCCATCTCAAAAAGTTTTATACCTAATTCTTTCAAGGTATAGAACCAAAAAATCCAAAAAATCCAGAAAAAGTCACGAAAAATGGTTGCCGGCGAAAACACGGCAACGGGCATCTTGGTAACAACTCAAAAAAATCAAAAAAAACAAAAATCAAAAAATCAGAAAAAGGATCAAAAATAGTAAAGAAAAAATAGATCCTCTAGTGAAAACCATACGTGGCACTTTGGGCAAGTACCTTGGTGAAAACCTGGCAAACAGGCGCCTTGTGTAAATAAGCACTTTCCATCCACCGGGACCTTTACAACTTGTTCATCATTATCCCTCCATTTCGCTTCCACCATCCATCTCATATCTCCATTCACCACTCATCCACTCGCATCCGCACCATAGCTTGGTCCTGTGCTCATATCATGATCCCTCCTAGTACTACTCGGCCCATTCTCAAGGTCAGTTTGTCCTGCCTTTATCGGAGTAGTCTATTGCATCACGCTGGGGGCACGTTCTCATCGGATCGGATTCGTGTATGATCTTAAAATCCTCAAATCAAAATCCAAAAACTGTCGAGAAAATCGAGGAAAATCGAAACATTCAAAACAAATCCAAAATCCAAAACAATTCAAAACATATCAAAAGCCAAAAAAAAGGTCGTCTTGTCGAACTATGTCATCTCTGAGCTTGAACGTAGGAAAGGTTGATCTTTGATCATCCCCCGAGACATTTAGGTCAGTCCTATAGGAGTCCATCATAATAAACTGACATTTCATTATGTATATCTTCAATACGTAGAATTGGTCCAAATCGATAGGTCGAACCTCGTGGTCTCTGGTGTATAATGTAGGCAAGGCTAATCTGTTGATAAGCCCCGAGGCCCCTAGGATAGGTCTGTAGGTTAGTTTCTCGGTCAAAATCTTAGAAAATCCCAAAAACATTGGAAAACATAAAATCAAAACATTTGTAAAACCTCAAAAAATTACCAAAAACAGCCTCAAAACATTGCAAAATTCCAAAAACATCCAAATATTTGAAAAATCCATCCGCCTCATCTCGCTTACACCCGCAATAAACACCATTCATAATAAACTGATCGTCATCCTCAACCTTTGGTGAAACAGTTAGAAACAAGTCTAGCAGGTTAAAAGTAGAACTCAAAAGCATCAAGTCTTAAGTCTAGGACAGTGAGTAAACAAATTGGTCATCTCTTCATATCGGTAACACCATCATCTGAATTTGTCCCATATCAATCATCCCTCATAAACGAAATGACGTGCCGCCATCCACTAACATGTCCTAGGATGAATCCTTCCTACAATGGGCATTATCTTTTGGCAATAAGTTTCGCTTATCATCCTTAGAAAACACATCCTTTTCCGTTAGCGGTATTGAAGAGCATTAGTCTGTTTATTTACTTGGTCTTTATCTTTTGACTTATCTTATTTGCACTCATTCCAAGGACGTCTCGATGATATCCCAAAGCAGAGGATTTAGAGAAATAGGAATGGGGCAACGATTGTTATCTTTTGTTTGCTGTGCTTGTTGGACGTTCTTGTAAAATAACTTGGTGAATACTTGCTTTGTTAGATATGTATGGAGGAGGTTTGAGATAGCTTGTTGACTATTGCATTGATTGGTTATACCTTTCCGTGTTTTGGTCCGAGATGTTTGAGACTTCTAAAGTGCATCCTAGCAAGGTTTCAGTATGTCAGGTGTGAACAAGAATACTCCTATCTGCTTGTTGAGTCAAAGTCCATCACACTAAGTACAACGCCATCCTGGTCCTTCATACCTTGATGCATCGTACTTAGGCGTGTTATCAAAAATAAAGTAAGTGATCCTTTGAAAATCCCAATCCTTGATAAGCAAATCATCATCATTTATCTATCATCATCATCATCTCTAATAAAGTCTCGACCAATCATGGACTTGTTGGATTCTCTTGTCATCATCTCATTCCCGCACTAACATCATGCATCCATCATGCATCCATCCTGCATCTGCAAACCATCAATAAACTGCATACCACATATCATTCATATCATACATCATAGGAAACATCGATCATTTCACATGCATTGCATATCATCATCATAATATAGATCTGTTAGTCTAAGCATTTCATAAATCACCCGTTGCATAATCACAGCATATCACATCATCCATCTCATCCATCTCATATCATATCATCATTTAATTTGTTTAGAATAATATAGATTTGTTATTCTAAGCATCTTGAAATCATCTCATTTGCATCGCCGTCCATAACCACCCATTTTAACCTCTTTATCGTGAGATCGACCTCAAATCGAATCTTTTCGCTCGATCTCGCGAGGGGCAATGTACCAGTTACTTCTTTCTGCTGGGGCATCCGAAAAATCATGAAATTTTTAAATTTCGATCGCGGCAAGTTATTCTTTGAACCAACGCAACAAGTACATTGCTTCAAAGAGGGGCAAAATGTAGACATGCAAAACTAACATTCTGCATTTGATCAGGTTCATTCATCAACCGAACTGGATGTTGCATTATATCCATTCATCACCTTAAACCATTCATTAAATAATCTTATAAACATTATCATTCAACCTTCATCTTGCATCATTCACTTAATTAAATAAATCAGGACGTCCTTTAAATTAAATCCTAAATCATATTTCATCCTTTTTCTGATTTAAATAAATCAGAAATTTAAGTCCAAAATGTCAACTCACCTAATCAGCATTAAATCAGCATGATCATCATCTAATCCTAATCTAATACTAATCACATCCCACTTGCATGATCTAGACCTAGCCACTTGCACAATAAATCAATTTTATTGATTTATTAAAATCTCATTTTCTTTCAACATGACAAGTCAAACAGGGCATTTATTGCTCTTCTTTCTTGTCCCCCTCTCAAAATTTATTGCAAATTTGAATTCAAAAATTCCCCCTCTTGGGCACTCTTCCCAAATCTTGCATATACATCAACTAATCACATGATGACAAGTGTCCTCAACTCATTGGCTTGTTTTTGATCCCACATTGGTCCCTCTTCAACACTTGGCATTTTGAAAATCTTTAAATAGGTGCATCATCCTCAAGCAAATCCTTCACAATTTCATGCAAGGTTACTCTCTTCATTTGAGATTTGATCTTGTTTATCATCACTCCACCATATCCATTTGCATTTTATCATCTTAGCTTTGATCAAGGATTGGGAAAGGGTCACTAGCACATGTGACACCAATCCAACTATGGAATAGGTAATTTGGTTTTGTTTTCATAATGCTTTGGTCTTTCTAGTATCATTTGTTGCATTTGGAAGCATTCCTAAGGTATTTCATAGAGGCATTTTAATAGAGTTTGCATAACACTAACCCATGCTTGAAGTGTAGTTTGTTTGCAGATTTTAAAATGATGCCTACAATTATGTATTTGTTTTTTTAGTTTTATTAAACATAGGTTTTTCATTGAAAATGGTCTTTGTTCTGCATATGTGGAAAAATAGTAGATTATAAAAAAAAAATTGAAAAATATGAGTGCACCGGATATTGAAGTCCTTGATCCAATAAAAATAATAATAATTGAATTTTGATATATACAAAAAAAAAATTGTTATTCGGTCATGCTATGTCTGATTGTAATTTCAAAACTTGATTAAATAAAAAATATTCAATAAAAAATTGTCTAACCAAGTGGAAGCACTAGATATCAGAGTTACAAATTTAAATTTGAAAGAATTAGAATTTTATCCTTCATGGAAAAAATGTGATGCATTATATGGTGTGCGTCACTTTTTAAAAATGTTGTTTTCTAAGAAAAACCAATTTTTGTGGGAGATGGAAAAATAAGTGTAATCTAATTCCAAAATTTTTGAAAAAAATATTTTTAGAATCTAAAGACAAAATGTGACGAGACTCTAGTTTGCATCATCTTCAAATCCTTCACAATTTAGCTACTATAGGTGCCTGAATGTGAAGATTTAGTTAAAAATAATAATTTTAGTGTCTAGTTTGGCCAAAAATTGTAAACCACTATTATGAGATCACCCCTAGCCTAATCAACCTCTTAAAGAATTTTTAATTCCTTTTATCCTTCCAAGGAATATTAAATTCATTTTTCTCTTCCCCATGAGATCTTTGACTTGTCACATCAAGTCACATGTGGACTCTTCCCCGTGTGATCTTTGACTTGTCACATCAAGTCACATGTGACAAGTACTTACCTTTTAGGCACCTTGTCTTATCCAAGGTACTTTCTACCTCTCCCTTTAGAACCTTGTCTTGTCCATAAGATTCCCCAATCATAGTGAATTTTAAATTACTTTTATTCCTCTAAGGAATCTTCTCATCCCCCAAGGTACTTGCAAAGTACTTGTCCTTCTTCCACATCATGTACCCTCCTTCCACCTCATTTACACATCATCACATCCTTAGCCACTTCACATGCCACATGTCAAGATGGGAGGGCTTGTGAGTCCTCAACTCACCATAGCCCTACATCTTGGCCTTGTTGGTTTAATCTCAATTGTCCATTTCTTTAGAGAATTCAAAATTCTCTATAAATACCCCCTCTTTTCTCTCATTTAGGGACTTTTGCATGTCATAACCAAACTTTTAAAATTTTGTTATCTGAGTCCACAATTAGCATTTTCACCCATTGTCATACAATTCCAACCATCTCGCATCCTCATTTATTTTCCATCAAAGGAGCATACAACATCACAAATCAAGGGCCAACCAAAAGACAGCTCAACAAGGTGAAATTTTCTATTTTGTTTTATTAAGCTAATCATTTTCCCAATCTTGAGGTGTAGGGTTTTAATCTTTTTTTTCTTGCAATATTTTGTTTGCTGCTCATTTTCTAACATATATTTTCACATGTTCACATTTCTAGCACGCCTGGTGGGACCTAGAGATAGGTATGTATCTTTCACATTGTCTATTTTTTCACTTTTTGTAGGTGCAGATTGCAAAGGGGTGGACCCGACCTAGCAAAGAGGTAGACCTGCCCATCCAGGGGTGGACCTAACCTTGAGGGGTGGACCTGACTTGATAGACAGGTGGACCTGACCTCCAGAGGAAGACCCGACCTTGCCCTGGGGCAGACCTGCCCTCCACAATCTCGAAAAACTAAAAATTTGTAGATTTTTCATAAAGGGGCATACCTGACCTTGAGGGGGAGACCTAACCTGACAGACAGGTGACCTGACCTCCAAATGTGGACCCAACCTTTCCTAGGGGCGGACCTGCCCTCCACAAACTCCAAAAACTAATTTTTTTTAGTTTTTTCATAAAGGGGCACACCCAACCTACAAAGGGGCAGACCTGACCTATAAAAGGGCAGACTTGATGTCCAGAGGGGTGGACCCAACCTACAGAGGGGTGGACCTGACTTGGACAACTTTTTTCAAAAGGTGAAAATTGAGTTTTAAGCATGTTTTTTTGGCTATTTTGAGTGTTTCTAACCCCCTAATGTGTCTTGTTTGTGTATGTGCAAGCATCTAATCAACATTTGGCAAGGAACAAGGAGAAAAATCACTAATAAATTTTCCTTGTAGAGCTATTTATTTATCAATTGCTGCTTGTTGTTTCTTGACAACTTAGGCACATAACCTGACTAGGGGTGTTAATTAACCTTGTGTGTCATGTCTTTAGTAAGCTATTGATGTATCAAATCCCCTTGTATCATTTGACAATTCTAGGTGATGAGAAATCATAGCTTACCAAGTCTTTGTGTCTCCCTTTTTTATTTTTATTAGGGGACCTACTTGGGGATTTCATCACCCCAAGAGACGATCCCAACCACGCATATCAATGGGGTATATAAAGGGGGTAGAGCCAAAGTTCTACCCCAATCCAACCATGTTCTAATGGGTGAAGCGTCAGGATGACATGAAGAGTTTTTTTTAGCCTCTAGTATCTCACTAAGGTTCCCGACTCACGCTTGTAATGGGTTGGTGTTGATGGTTTAGGCCTCACGTACCAAGTGTATATCGAGAACTCCTTAGCAGTCATGTTCATCCTAGAATAGAAGACTTTCTTGGCCATACCCCATTCTACTAGTCTTAGGATTGTGCTGCTTGAATTATTTTCTTTATGTAAAACTAGTAAATTTTTGTCCAGTCAAGTCAGCCTTACCCTCTAATTGTTGTTTGTTGTGTGTTTGGTCCTTTGCCTTAGTCTTTTTTGCAGAAAATCAAGTCAGACCTGTCCAGGGGTGGACTTGACCTCTAGGGGCAGACCTGACCTCTTGTAGGGGTGGACCCGATCTCTAGGGGTGGACTTGACCTCTTGTAGGGGCGGACCTGACCCTTGAGCAGTCAGTTTTATCACCCATTTCATCATTCTGGACATTCATTTCATCATTTTGAGCTCTCGTTTCACCATTTCGATCACCCATTTCCCTGTTCTAAATGCTTGTGCAGCCATTTCGAGAGTCCATACCTCATCCAAAACATTCATCCCCTCAATGCAAGTGCTTATTTCCTTAGCTCATATACCCATTCACCCATCGCAAACAATTATTTTTTATCCGTTTTTAGTCTCAAATAGTTGTTTTTGTCTGTTTTAAAATTCTAGGGGTGGGCCTGACCTTTTCTAGGGGTGAACGTGCCCTAGTAGGGGCAAACTTGACCTTGGAGGGGTGGACTTGCCCTTGGACAGGGATCCTTGACCCTAAACTATTGTTTTTACTTGTTTTTTCGGTTGTTTTGTCTTCGTTTTTCATCATTTTTAGTCATTTTCACCTGTTCTTCTTTGGAGGGGCATACCTTCCCTAGTAGGGGTGGACTTAACCCTAGAGGGATAAACTTTCCCTTGGATAGGCTTCCCAGACCCTAAGACAATTATTTTTACTTGCTTTTTCAGTTGTTTTGTCTTCATATTTCATTGCTTTCATGTGTTCTTCTTTGGAGGGGTTAAATTTCCCTAGGAGGGGTAGACTTGACCTTGGAGGGGCAGACTTGGCCTTGGATAGGCTTCCCAGGCCCTAAAACAATCATTTTTTGCTTACTTTTTCATTTTTTTGTCTTAGTTTTTCATCGTTTTCAGTCATTTTCACCCATTCTTATTTGGAGGGGTGGACTTTCCCTTGGATAGGCTTCCCAGACCCTAAAAAAGTCATTTTTACTTGCTTTTTTGACTATTTTATCTTCATTTTTTATCGTTTTCAGTCATTTTCGCTTGTTCTTCTTTGGAGGGGTAGGTCTGCCCTAGTAGGGGTGGACTTGACCTTGGAGGGGCAGGCTTTCCCTTGGATAGACTTCTTTTTTTTGCTTGCTTTTCAGCTGTTTTGTCTTCATTTTTCATAGTTTTCAATTGTTTTCACCCGTTCTTCTTTGGAGAGGTGAACCTACCCTAGTAGGGGCAGACATGACCTCTAGGGGTGGACTTGACCTTTAAACAACTTTTCTGGTCCTCCGTTTGGTCGTTCCGGATGACATTTCTTCATTCCGATTGACTGTTTTCCTGTTTTGGGTGATCGTTCATCCATTCTAATCATCCGTTCACTCATTTTGATTAAGTGTCCATCCATTATGAACCTCCTATCGTTTCAATCTCTTGTTCAGCTATTTTGATCAATCGGTTACTCATTCTAAGTACTCGTTCATCCATTTCGAGCACTCGTTCACTCATTCTGAGTACTTGTTCATCTATTTTGAATCTTTGTCCCCTCATTCTGAGAGTCGTTCATTTGTTCTGAGCATTCGTTCATCCATTTTTGGCTTCCATCTCCTCGTTCTCATAATTGTTCATCCATTCTTAGTAGTTGTTTTCTCATTTTGAGTAGTCATTCATCCATTCAAACATTCATCCTCCTCATTTCAAACTCTTGTTCACCCCTTTTCGATCACTTGTTCACTCATTTCAGGTAAACGTTCATCCATTTCAAACCTTCATCTATCATCGGGAACTCTCATTGTGCCATTCTGATCATTCGTTTGCTCGTTTTAAGTGAACATTCATCCATTCTGAACCTTTGTTTATCGTTTTTAACTCTTGTTCTACCATTTCAATCATTCGTTTACTCATTCCTAGTGAATTTTCATCCATTTTGAACCTTCGTCTATCATTTTGAACTCTCGTTCACCCTTTTCAATCATCTGTTTACTCCTTCCAAGTAATCGTTCATCTATTCTAAACCTCTTTCTCTCAGTTTGTAGAGTCGTTCATCCCTCTCAATCATGTTTTTACTCGTTTCGAGTAATATTTCATCCATTTTGACTTTTCACCTCCTCATTTCAAGAGTCGTTCATCCATTCCAAGCAATTTTTTACTCATTCTGAGTAGTCGTTCATCTATTCCAATCAATCATTTACTCTTTTTGAGTATTCATTCATCCATTTTTATCATTCATTCCTCCAATCAAATCATTGTTTTCCCCATCCAAATCCCCTGAACTTCATCTCGGGTTATTATCCAAATTGACCTAAGTGTCTGAATTGATCGTCATCATCAACATCTGCTTAGGATTTTCATCCTGTTAGAATTGGTTATGGCTGCCAAGATCTATGGACCAAATGGAAAGCACAAGAAAAGAGAGATAGAATATGACATGACAAGAATAGACTGTATTCAATGTCACTGATATGATATGATTCTGATTGATTACAATGAGATACCCCTTAGTTATATAGCCAAGGTGAGAACATAGAGGGACATAAGATTATGACAAGTGTCGTAATCTTATGACATGAGACAACTATGAAGAGCTATCACTCCACTTAAGGTGGAGAGATAATCACATGATGTGTCCACAAAAGGTGGAAGTGATGAGGTAATGACATGTCAAGTCAACCAAAGGTGGAGATTCTCCAACAACCTCCTATGTGGTCCCTAAGTAAACTTAACTAAGGTGTAAACATGACCTAGGACAAGGTACAAGACATTTAATTACACCAACACCCCCCCTTAAGTGAAACTTAGGGAGAATGTACACAAATGCAAACAATGCAAGATGGGTCCCAGCTACTAGGCCATGTTAGGTACCCATGTACAAACAATGCAATCAATGAAATCTCTCACAAACGAGGAAAGGGAGAAAATCTCATGGGAAAAACTCCCCCTCAAAAGAGAGATGAAATACAAAATAGAAATGCTCTCAATGAAGAATGAGAAGGTAAAAACCCCATGTGAGGAAAAAGACCCCCCCATAAGAGAGAAGTAGGAGAGAGAAAAGGCTGCCCCCCCTCAATGTTGAGTCTCCTGCAATGATGGTAGAAGCTCGACATTGAATGCTAAAGATGATCCAATCTTGCCGAACAATGTTCCTCCCCTTAGGAAGAAACAAAACCAAGGATGTATGCAGGATATCAAGATGATGGATGATGGATGATGTTGTCTCTAAGAATGCTCAAGTGTCTCCATGTTGATGCCGAAAGCTGACACACTCCAATTAGGCGTTCTAGGCCACACTACTGAAGAGAAAAATCCAACATCTAGTAGAGACTGATGTAGAACATGATCCAAAGACAAAGATATCCCCTCTAAAGACAAAGAAGCCTCCTCCAAATGTTGTCCAAAAGAATCCACGCTCACGCCAATCTGTGAAGAATGATCATGTAGAGAATGAACAAGAGGGTCAAAGTGTTCCCTCACAACAACTAAAGAAGGTTCATCTTCATCAAAGAGAAGATGAATGCTATCAATGGTGTCCTCCAAATCCACAAGATGAGACTCCACAAACAAGTCTAAAATACCTATTAGGAAGTCATCCAAAGTAGTCATATCTGGAAGACTATGTATATCCTACTGCACTGAATCACTAGGAGCCAAAACTGTAGCAACACAAGCATCATCAAGTACAACAGAAGGTGGAGGAGATAGAGTGCATGGCTCAAGAATTGGATCTGATGTGAGTATGCCCAAGTTCAAAAAGAAAAATGTCTCCTCTGAATCATGGTTCATATGATCAACAACCATAGGAACATTGTCATCATCAGAAGCAAACTGTGCAAAGGAATACAATCGAGATGAATGATCAACCACCCTAGTAGCAATGATCTCTTGACTCCCCAAATCTCGAATGATAACAAAATTAGGAGTGAACTCCACAGTTCTCCCATCTCCACCATGTGTAATCTGAGAAATAGAAAGTAGATTGTTTGTCAAATGAGGAACACACATGACATCCTGAAAAGCATTTTCCCCAATGCTAATAGATCCCTTCCCTGTTACACTCATATATGTATTGTTTCCCATCAAGATAGGAGACATAGAACAAGGCTGAAATGAAGAGAAGATAGTCTGCGAAGATGCCATATGATGTGATGCTCCTGAATCTAGAAGCCATCTTCCTGATCTTGGACTTGAATGAGCACAAAGAGCTTGTCCTTTATATCATGATATATATGTTTGACCTTTGTCCTTTTTAGATTGTTTTGAAGTAGAAGGAGAAGAAGATTCAGACATTCAAGAAGGCAAATCAATGTGATTCCTTTTGAGAAGATTCTTCAACTCATCAATGTCCTTATAACAATAGTGTTCTTCATGTCCATCCTTCTTGCAATATGCACAAAAAGGTCTCTCCTTCTTAGATTTTTCTCCTTTTGATGATGAGGATTCTGATTCTTTATGTGGCTTGTTCTTTTTCT
Source organism: Sequoia sempervirens (assembly GCA_007258455.2). NCBI lineage: Eukaryota > Viridiplantae > Streptophyta > Pinopsida > Cupressales > Cupressaceae > Sequoia > Sequoia sempervirens. The sequence continues at coordinate 10,752 of VDFB02205715.1, forward strand.
TCTTTTGCTTCTTATTAAGATTGTCTGATTCTTTATGTACCTTAGACTCATTAGCCACCAATGCTTATGGTTTGGAAGACTTGATTAGACCCATGTTCATTAACTTAGCTTCCTCTTGAATTAGGATATTTGCAAAGTCATCAAACTTAGGATCAACATATGATGCTCCCATAGAAAGTCAATGGGTATGAAAGCCAAAAACAAACACTGAATACTTAGGACCAAGCTTGGATAACACATTCAGAATCAATTGTAAATCCTCTTTTTCAATAGTGCATTCTTTCAATTGTGTTCTTAGTTTCTTGATTTTGGAGATATAGTCTTGGATGTGGTTAAAACATTTAGGATCAAGATTCATCAAATCATTATCAATCTGATAACCTCTAATCTTATTTGTTTTACCATACAATTTCTCAAAAGTCTCCCATGCCTCTTTAGGTGTATCACATGATTCAATATGAAACTACAAATCAAATGAGACTAATGAACATATGCATCCAAGTTTTTTCTCACGATCAATCTCCCACATTGCCAATTCTTTAGCATCAGTAGGTTTTTGAATTGTGTCCTTTAGATGACCCATTAGACCTTTCATCATGAGATAGTTCGATATTGATTTTCTCCATGTAGTATAATTATGTAGATTTAGGGGTTCAATTTGAGATCTCCCCATTGCAAGAACACAAATCAAGCAAAAGAATGCAACCAATCACTGCAAGATTACCCCCCCAAATCACTCAATCAAGAAACCCCCCAAGCAATATCTGATTTGGCACTTTATATTTAGTGCGTTTACAGTTGCCACTAGCCAAAAACAATAAAGTGGTCTTTGATCTTGTTACATGAAAATGCCAAAATAGGCCAGAGAATCAAGTACAATTTCTGGTACAAAATATAATCAATCTGATTATACCACTGAGAAGTACACGAAAAATCATGCACTTTAAAAAAAAACTGCACTCAAAAATGTTATCGTAGGAGCAAGACATGAGCTCTCGAAGTTCCCAAAATGATGATGAAGCAGCAAAACCTATGAGAACTGGAAATTTCTAGAAAACCCAGGCACCAAAACCAAAAAATGATTACACCAGTGCATAGAGCATGAAAAATTAGCCCAAATAAAAAAAAATTGCTCGAAAAAAGGAGTCAGAATGAGCAAGTTAAGAGCCTCCAAAGTTGGACTGCAAAAATGAAAACTCAAATGGTGAGGGGAATTTTTTTTTTTGAAAATTGATGTGGTGGCGCTGACGTCGGCTGATCACTGGGTTAAATTTGATGGTCTTCTGGCCGTCACCATCACTGTCGATCAACCTACCAGAATATTCTCAAGAAAGGGAATATGCTACGACCTATCGGGATATACTTTGTCCCGCCGGTATATTCCTAACGGAATATTCTCCTTTGTTCTCTGGATTTGTTGTGCGAATGAACCACTGATTGAAGACTTTGGGCTCCCAGATTTTGAATTACCACTGAAAAATATATAGTACCCATGGTTAAATGGATCGTCATATTTTCCTACCGACGACAGCATAAGGGCCCGTGGGTATAGGGGAATGGTGGGTTGCCACGTAGAGGCTAGTCACTGGCCTGTACCCTACATTAGAGATCTGTGCGTACAGGGTACTGTGCGTACCTTGTCCACAAAAATTCTTTGGCCTCTTTTGATTTTTTATTTTTTTTAACTTTTACAAAAAAAACTTTTGATAGATATTTTTCAAATCTGATTTTTTTCTTTAAAAAAAATTTCAAAAAATTTTGGACGGAATAAAATACTAATTTTTTCAAAAAATTGTATCGACACGCAATAATGACAACCTTGGGGGCCGTACGGCTCTACGAGCAAAATTTTTTCGCCTCATCGGACAACTGCTCCGAATCGGACGATTTGACAGTCGATCTTAGGGTTTTTGGCCCTTCTGGACGCAATTGCAAGGTCGGATTTGACCTAAAATTCTCCAAAATTGCAGCTACCTTCTAGATCTGGCAACCACATTTTAGCTTTAAACCCTCTTAGATTTGGCCTCGTATGTCCAATTTGGACGAAACAAAAGGAAAAATCGACTATCTCAAACCTTCCGGACACAATGGTGAGCTCATATTTGCACCAGCAAGCTCTGATATGAACCTACAACAAAGAGCCACGAACGGAACCTCCTTAGATCTGGGATCTCTCTTCAGAATAAGACTCTCCAATGGCACCCAAACCGCTCTGATACCATGTTATAATTGGTTATGGCTGCCAAGATCTATGGACCAAATGGAAAGCACAAGAAAAGAGAGAGAGAGAATATGACATGACAAGAATAGACTGTATTCAATGTCATTGATATGATATGATTCTAATTGATTACAATGAGATACCCCTTGGTTATATAGCCAAAGTGAGAACATAGAAGGGAATAAGATTATGACAAGTGTCGTAATCTTATGACATGAGACAACTATGAAGAGCTATCACTCCACTTAAGGTGGAGAGATAATCACATGATGTGTCCATAAAAGGTGGAAGTGATGAGGTAATGATATGTCAAGTCCACCAAAGGTGGAGATTCTCCAACAACCTCTTATGTGGTCCCTAAGTAAACTTAACTAAGGTGTAAACATGACCTAGGACAAGGTACAAGACATTTAATTACACCAACACATCCATACTAAGTTAATCATCATTGTTGGCCCAATCAATTCACTTTCAATCTCAAGGTGGATTTGGTGTTGCAATCATCCATTTATCCTTTAATCCAATCAATTAGTATCCTAAGTCACCTAGGGTAATCTCTAAAAGGGTTTTCCAATCCCTTTCATCATCCTATCCAATCCATTGGTCAATCTTATCAATCATCGATCAATCTTATCCAATCCAATCTAATGACATCCCTATCCAATCACCTTTGACCCAATCAATCTATTTCCATCTCAAAGTAGATTTGGTGTCATAATCATCCTTTGATAATCAAATTCGATCATCAGAATCAATCCCATCACACCATCCAATCATCCTAATCTTAGTTTTAATCTAATCCAAATCTGAGCTTGACCTAAATTCTGACTTCAGCTTTAGTCTGTTTCCATTTGAAATATTAGATCCATCCTCTTTATCCTTTCATTGTCATGAATCCTTATCCTCCATCAATAGTAATAAAGGGAAACCCTAATTATGTTGACAAAAATAATAAGTCTTTCCGATCAAGAAGAATATGACATAGATCACCTTGACGCTATCATTTCTAGGAAGCTTTCTCCACCTGCTTCCCACAATCCAATCACCCCTTCAAACTATCCCATTATTTCTTCATCCACACCTAATCATGCTCCTTATGCTACCTTTGACAAGGGATATTCACTATCTTCCTCAACCACATATGCAACATATCCTTCATCTACACCTTCCTCTTATCCAACACCCACATCCCTTTATTCTAATCCAACATCCCAACATTCCTATCTTAATCTCCTATCCACATCCTCCTATCTCAATCCTTCATCTGCATATGCACACTACCCTAATCCTCCATACCAATTTTCCCATCCTACTCATACATCCACACCTTCCTATCCTAATCCAACATCCACATCAACTTATCCTAATCCAACATCCATATCAATTTTTCCTAATCTAACATCCACATCTTCTTATCCTAATCTGTCCATCCACATTTCCCTACCTCTATCCACAATCTCAATCTTCCCATCCTAACCCACCATCCCAATACCTTTATTACAACACACTTGCCCATATCCTCTAGCATCGATCCACCATCCATGTCATCCAATCCTAATTCACCATTCCCATATCCTTACCTTAACCCTCCATCCAATACTAATCCTCCATCTAATCCCAGTCCTATATCCAATTTCATTCCTCCATCTAACCCTAATCCACCAATCCATAGCCCTAATCCTCTACCAATCCATAATCCTTCATCCACTCTTACCTCACCATCTCAGCCTAGAGTATTCAAGTTTCTCACTCCAGAAGTTCTCCAAGGACTTATAACAAAGAAGACATCCCCCACTCCACACCTTGAAGTTGTGGAATCATGCCATCCCAACCCATCATCCACAGTCATTGGGTGATCCCACAATAGTGGTTTACAATTTTTGGCCAAACTAGACACTAATTTTTTTTTTAACTAAATCTTCACATTTAGGCACCTATAGCGATTAAATCGTGAGGAATTTGAAGATGATGCAAACTAGAGTCTTGCCACATTTTGTCTGTAGATTCTATAAATATTTTTTTCAATTTTTTTGGAATCAGATTGCACTTTTTTTCCATCTCCCACGAATTGGTTTTTCAAAAACAACATTTTTAAAAAAGTGATGCACACCATATAACGCATAACTTTTTTTTCTTGAAAGATAAAATTCAATTCTTTCAAATTTAGATTTGTAACTGATATCTAGTGCTTCCACTTGGTTAGATAGTTTTTATTGAATGTTTTTTCTTTAATCAAGTTTCAAAGTCAAATCAATTACAATTCAGACATAACACAATTGTATAACGCATAACTTTTCAGTATGTATCAAAATTCTTTTTGGTTCGACCAAGGACTCCAATATCCGGTGCACTCATATTTTAAAATTTTTTTTTGATAATCTTCTATTTTCCACTTCAGAATAGAGAGTTTTGTTTTCGTGAAAACCTATATTTAATAAAACTTAAAAAACAGATAGATAATATAATCAAAACATATTAAAATTATATTCTTGGATAGCTCATTTTGAGGGGAACTTGATACTAGTTGGGTTTCTGAGATCTCCTCCATTTTCATTCTCAAATCGAGCTTTGAAGTGCAAAATTCTCAGCAATTTTGGTGCCTTAGGGGGTGAGAGTGAAAAAATGTGGGTTTGATCAAACAGTTGTTCGGTCGAACAAAAAAATAATGTTCAGTCGAATAAGGGTTCGACCAAACCCATGTTTGACTGAACCCACACAACATAGAATAAAAAAATTGATTTCAAATGGGTTCGACCAAACATTCTAATGATGTTCGGTCGAACTCCTTTTAAAAATTAATTTTTAATATTAATATAAATATTAATTATATTATTTTTAAATAATGACTTGAGAGAAAGATATGGAGGGAGTGGGGGTAGGCGGCAGGGCTTAATTTGATGGCCATATGACCGTATTTAGAGGTTTTTTTTCGTAGAATACAATCAAAATTTTAAGAAGATTGTATTAGATAAAATGAGATATTTTGGATAGACTGTCAAAATTTATATAGAATTATAATGATATATATGTTTGATTTATATATAATTTTACATACACTAAGGTATATCATAATGTTTTAAGGGAACCCTTGAATAGACAACCGTCATTAAAAAATTTGTTGACATTAAAAGTCGACCATCAAATTTAATCCTTGGTAGGAGGGAGATACTTCAAAGAGAGAGGGGGAGTGGGAGAGAGATAAAGGGTAGGGGGTCCTAGGGTTTAAGGGTTAAGGGTAGAGGAGCTCGAGAGGGAGAGTGAGTAGGAGGGAGATACTTTTTAGAGAGAGAGGGG
>VDFB02205716.1:0-12273 GCA_007258455.2 Sequoia sempervirens
TTAAAGTCAATTATAAATTTTAAATTGAATTTAGAATTGAATATATACATAATATGAGATTTTTACATATTCTTTTCTTTTATAGCATGAGACACATCTTGTAGTTGAGCATGTACAGACAGTCTTGGAGAAGAGCCTAGTGCACAACCTCAGAATACGGTACAATTAAAATATGATAAATTATAAATTAAATTGAATTAAAAAAAAATTAATTATAGAGTTGTACATCTAATTTCAAATTTCTTTGTCTTGTTTATGTAGATTGATTTAGAGAATTTAGAGGTTGCTCAGGTGCACTAGAGCATCCAGACATAGATATGATGGTAATTTAATTTTATTATGGATTATAAATTAAATTGTCATTAAATCATTTTTTTATTGTCTTACATCTAATTTCATCTTTCTCTTATATAGAGTGTTTCAGGTCATCCACATAGTCCGCATGGTGTGAAGAGGTCTCTTGATTATAGAGATAGTACATGACCTAGAAACATGTGATTTTATGTGTTATATTTGTATATTTCATGGACTATATTTCTTGTAGAAGGAAGAGGAGGCTTTTGTAGAACCTGTTTCTAGTGCGGAGAAGGACATATAGCCTATGAGTGTCCTCAACATCAAGGAAGGACAACTAGAAGACCTAAGGGTAATGCATGAGTGACACATGTAGATGAAGATGTTAAGTCTTCAAATTCTAAGGATGTAGAAAGAGGAGAGGTTCTTGTTGCTAGAAGAGCCTTATTGAATGAGTAGAAAGAACCAACTCAAAGGAAGAATATGTTTTGCACTAGATGTAAGTGTGAAGGTAAGGTTTCAATGTTATTATTGATGGAGGTAGCACTAATAACCTTGTTTTAGGAGATATGGTTCTAGTAAGTTGTGAATGGAGAGAAGAAGGCATCTAAATCCACACTAGATAGCTTGGTTGTAGAAGCACCATAAAGATTTGGGAAATGAACAATGTCTGGTAAAGTTAAAGATTGGAAATTATCATGATAAGGTATTGTGTGATATTATTCATGTGGATGTTTGTCATATGTTGCTAGGGAGACCATGGAAATTTTATTGGAAAGCAGTACAAGATGGAAATGCCAACACCTATTCTTTGAAAAAGGTTGTAGTTCTTCATATCTTGAAGCCCTTGAAAGAGGCAGAGGAAAAGGTATGTAGTAATTTTCTAGAATTTGTTTGGTTTACGAAAGAGAATTTTTAGAAGGTATGAAGCATGAACATATGTGTTATGCTTTGATTCCTAGAACTGATAGAGAAGATGACAAATAGATACCCATAGAGCTTTCACATTTATTGGATGAGTTTCAAGATATTGTATTCCTGGACTCTCTCACACCACCACCTAGTCTTGGTCAAAGTGATTCTGGAAAAAGTGAAAATTGGAAATGATAAAAAAGAGGAAAAGTTCATACTAAATGCTAAGCTACTAAAGGATGAGGATTGTGGTGACATCATTTTTTATAGTCTTGAAGAAATCAACAAATGGATTTAGAAGTGGCTTTCCTACATTGATAGATGGAATACAAATGTGGAAGCCTAGAAAGAAATATTCCAAACAATGAGGCAACAAAAGGTAAAGGATTAAAGGAAAAATGAAAACCTTCAGCAAGGTAATCTCCTAAAAGTTGAATCAACCATTCAAGAGGATCCAAAGAATCTTACCCTAAATGAAGTGCTAGTGTCTATGAAAGGGGATCTGAGGAAACTCCAATTGCTAAAGGATCAGGGCATCAAGGTTCAATCAAGGTTAAACTAGACCTTCGTTGGGGATAGATGGTCCAAATTCTTCTTTAACTGGTTAAAGAGGAAAGAAGCAAAAGAAAAATTAATATGATCCTACATAATGATAACCTCAATGAAGACCCTAAGGACATACAAAATTGCTTCCTTTATATAGTTCTATAAAGACATGTTCACTTCTAAAGGCACTAATGAGCAAAGCCAAAAGGCAAGGGAAGTGTGTAAAAATATAATTCCAAACAAAACCTTTGACCAAGAGGGTAGCAAACTGAATGGTCACCTAACCATGGAGGAGGTCAAGGCTGCAATCTTGGCCTTGAGCAATGACAAGTCTCTAGGAGTGGATGGCATCCCTGTTGAATTCTACAAGAATAATATAGGTTGGGTGAGTGAGGAAATCATTAATGTTTACACAAAGGCAACTATTTCTATTTCTATAGGTAGGAAGATAAATAAAAGTATCATTAAATGTATCCCTAAGGAAGGAGACAAGGCACTTATCAAGAATTGGAGACTTATAATCCTATTAAACATCTATTAAATATTTGCTAAAGCCATAGCCCTAAGGATGGCAGAGTGACTACCAAAGATTATCAACAACACACAAACAAGGTTTATCAAAAGGAGATACATCCTTGAGAACCTTCTAACAAGTTGGGAGGAAATGGAGTGGGAAAAAACCTCAAGCAAAAACATAGAGATGCTATTGGTTTATTTTGAAAAGGTATCTGAAAGAATTGAATGGCCACTTATAATGATGGTCCTAGAAGCCTTTGGCTTCCCAAAGATACTTTGAAAAATGATAGAAACACTAGAATGAAGGATGTAAATGTGAAAATATATATAAATGGAGGGTTGAAAAAAATCATTTGAACTACAAAGATCAATAAGACAAGCCTGCCCACTAACCCCAACAATATTTGTGATAGCAACTAATGCCCTTCATTATATCCTCAGAGATAATAATTGAAGACCCAAAGTAAATGGCCTAATCCTCCCAAATAAAGAGGAACTAATTTGAACCTATAGTTTGCATATGACACATCTCTAATCATAAGGCTTGAGGAAGAGAATGTGGAACACCTCATGGCTAAGTTAGAACTTCTGGAAAAAGTAGGAGGTTCAAGGATCTCAAAAGCCAAATCCATCATGCTTAGCTGGGATTAGAAACATCCTCCCTAGTTTGAAAAATTGGTGCTGCAATGGGGGGGCCAAGTAAAATAGTAAAATACTTGGGAATTCCATTTGCAGTAAGCCACAACCTGAGAGATATGTGGGAGTGAGTGAAGAATAAAATTGAGAAGAAACTAATTAATTGGAAAAAAAGCTACCTCCCCCTGGCTGGGAGGGACCAAGTATGTCAAAAGATCCTAGCCTCCTACAACATATATTACTCCTTAGCTTGGATTTTCAATAGCTATCAAGTGGTAGAGATACATAAAAAGATCATACACTTCTTGTGGTTAGATGGGAAAGGCAATAAAAAATTGCATCCAATCAAATGGGAAATATGTTACATGAAAAAATAGGTAGGGGGCCTAGGGCTTAAAAGCCCAAAGAAACAAGGCATTTACCTAGCAACAAAGTAGATTTGTAAGGCCCTCATAGGTGAGGATCCTTGGAAATTCTTGATCAAAAATAACATTAAGCAAGCTACCCCAAAAAAATTCAAAACCTAGAAACACATGCCTCTATGTGTCTTAATCTTTGGCAAGTTTACAATAGCCCCTATTGGGTCCAAAGTATTTAAAATATTATGGAAAGCTTGGGAAGCGATCCAAAGAAAAAATTATTGAGAAGTGCCAAATAGACATGGAGAATAATAATATTTTCATGGAAAGGTCCATTCGGTGGAATGTGTTCCATAATAACAAACCACTAACTTTATTGTAGGGATGTTTTGCTAAGGCTTGGTACCAAAAAGGCCTATCAAGCTTTGGAAAAATTGTAAATGAGGGAAAGCTAATAAATTGGGAAACTCTAAAAGAAGAGTTTCACTTGCCTTAAACACAAAAAAAACTTTTGAAACTATTAAAAAAAATATGAAAATACCCATTGCTAACATGTTGAATGGCAAGAATTTGATGTGCAGGAATGTAATTGGTTGGAAAATAACAAAATTGCAAGTATAGAGGCTAAAGAAATCTATCAGATCTTGAATAGCAATTCAAACCTTACAAAAGACCTAAATAAAAAATGGAACTTGAACCTAAATGGTAAATAATGGAACCAAATTTTTAAACGTAATAGGAACAACATATTGGAACCCAATAAATTAGCATTTAGATGGTTATTTTTTATGCAAAGGCTACCAAATATGAGTAGCAATAAGAACCCACTCATCTATAACATCTGTAAAAAAAATATGATTCCATTATGTATTTTTTTTAATTGTTTCTTTTCAAAAAAAATTGGAATACCTTCAAAATAGATATGTTAAAAGATGGGCAAAGTAAAGAGGAAAGAAAATTAGATATTATTATGGAAACAATGTAAGGTCTTGATAAAACTAATAAACTGTTTTGGCTATTCTTATCAATTGAAATTTTATGGTTTATTTGAAAAGAAAGGAATAAGGAAATCTACTAGGGTTGTAGAAGAGATTTTACTAATTTTTTGAGAAAGCTCATAGTCCACATTGTTTACATGCAGATATCTATCACCATCTAGGTGTCCAAAGAAAAATTCAAAAAACTAACATGGAGGAAGGCAAGGTAGATATCAATAAACAAGAAGTGGCATTTGGAAAACTGTGGTTGTACCATAGAGAGAACTACAATCCTGAGAAGAGTGGCTGCCTGAAAAATAGATTCCAAGATTCTAGTAGAGTTGCTAGTAAAAGGAAAGAGGAAGAAGACTAGGAGGAGCGACATATCTTTTGTGTCTAGTTTTATATACAAAGATGTAACACTTTTTTTTATGAAGTAGAATATAAAGGTGAAGACACCTATAGGAACTAGCAGTTATGAAATGGGCTGAAGTAGTAGTCCGTTATGTAACAGGTTGAATTACTAACACTAGCACCCTAGATGCTAGTATACTCTACTGTATCTTTAAACTATAATAAATAAATAAAAACAATGATGAAATTTAAAACTAATATTTTAATATGTATGAGCTTAATATATTGAATAAAACCACCCTCTATTTGATTTTAGTCTTCATTCCCTAAGGCGGGACATTAAAAAAAATAATGAAAGCATCATTCTTTTCCTAATATTGAAATTGAACTACGACAAATGATTTATTGAGGTTGGTTAGTATTTTGTATCCCTCAAACAATCAAGAGTTTGTTCCTAATATAAATCTTAAGTGCAACCATTAAGAATAAGTTCTAAATATATACATGAAGGTACCATCTAAATCATTGCAACTATAAAATATTAACAATTCTTGTTATCTATATCAAAAATTTAAAAATTTAAAAGAGGGTATACTTAAGTGCACATAAAAAAATATATTTTATCTTTCTAACAATCTTCTCTTCACTTAAATATATAACTATTCTATACCTTAAAGCATTTCTTTTTTCTCTTAGTATGATTCATTATAGCAACAAAAAGATAGTGAAAATGTTATAAAAGAATTGTCCTAGAGCAACATATAATCCCCTCTTCACTTAAATCTATAACCATTAGACATTTTAAAATATTTTTTTCTCCTATTATGATATATCAATGGCAATAAAAGATGATGAAAATGTTATAAAATAATGGTCCTACACCAACTTATCATCTACCCTTCAATTAAATGGTTTTTTTAAATATTTATTTTTCCTCTCATCTTGAGACATTAATAGAAACAAAAGGATGGTGAAAAAATTATAGAATAATGATCCTAGAGAAACTTCATAGCCTCTAGAAAAAATTTCATATATTCTCTATCATTGTTCATAATTTAATTTAATGATCATTTTTGTCAATATTTTTAATTTCATTAGATATAATGATGCAAAAGTTATTTTATACATGATTTTTTTGATATAATATAATCTTTATTTGGAAGAATTGTAGACATGTATTAAGAATCAAGCATTAGATTGTTTTCAAAAATATCATGGGTAATAGACTACAACAATATCTTGACATTTCAAACTTATTTTGAAAGATAATTATGTTACTATAGTATCATGTCATTTTCAACTTAGTTCAAGAGATAACTATCTTTTCTCCACTTTGAACTATTTATGTATATTGTCACTATACTTTTTAATCAACCATTAATGGAGATTGTTGTCAACATAATAGAGACCAAATTGACTTGATCACATGCTCCATCTTAAAATATGACTAAAAAAATGGTGCCTTAGATCTCACTAAATCTTAGAAAAATCTTCTAAAACTTGAATGGATTGATGAGTCAAAAAAGGTTATCTATGACATAAGATTGAATTATTTCATCATTCGCATTGAATCACAATATTTCAAAACAAAAATATATATCTTACCATTCCAATATCTTGTATGTTAGTCTTACACAAAAAAAACTAGATGATATTCCTCTTTAAGGAATAACTTCCCATTATCATATTTTTCATACTTAAAAATATAACCTTTATGTGAGGTTATATGAAATAATATCTTAATTTATCAGCCATGCACCTTTTGATTCATACATTGCCAAGGATGAAATAAAGGAACCACCATCACTTTGAGAATAATTTTTAGACTCATCATCAAAATAATTTTTCTTTTTATTTTTCCCTTTCTAAAAGTTTCTTGTAAATTATTTTGGCTTTCTACACTTCCAACATTTAGCCTTGATCTTTCCCTAGTATATTTGGATCTCCCAAGGGACTTATATCTAGACTTTCCTCTCTTATTCCCCTTATTTAATTTCTCTTTTATCTCCATGGACACCTAGGGGTCGATAGATTCAAAATATTTTGAGCTACATCTTTGTTGAAAGTAATGGTAGAACTACATCATCCATTTCTAATTTAGAGGTATAACTATTTCTTTTCATTGTAGACATCTAAAATCGATAATTCACATTTGATATATTTATCCCAATTTTCCTTATTTCCAACTTAAACTAACAAGTCATAAATTTATAACTCAACCAAATTATCCAATATTCCTTCATGGCTAACTAAGATTTCTACATATTGAATCACATAAAGATAAATATATCCTAAATAAAGATCACCCATATTCAACACATACTAAAGTGAAATATAAAAAAATCTAGAGAATAAAATAGAACCAAGGTCTCTGAGCCAAGAAGATACACCACCATGAAAATATCACTATCAAAATCTCCCACTAAATTGTGCAACTAATATATCCATGAGATTATAATAAATAACATGATAGTATTCCCATTAACCAATTATGTACAAACTCTAATCATAAATCCTCTCATATCAGTGTAACAAGTCAATGTACAAATAACCATAAGCAATGCCAACTAACTTAATATGCACTTACACTAAAAAGATCTATGGATATAGACATTCAAAATCCAATTAATCACACTACAATTGATTGATGATTGTTAGTGTATGCATTATCCCTTACACACACAAAGGGTAACTTAAGCCTACTTAGGCATTCATTGTGTAGACAGTATGATTCATTGGTTTTCTTGACACCTATTCAACATAGTTGCCTAGATGGTTTGGAGACTAGAGAGGTTTCGATGCAGTTCGACACCTCATGCTTACCTGATCTCCTATATATACATCTCCTACTCATCTAATATTAGATTGACTACATACACTTTTTGGTGTGTTCAATATGCTTGAATTATACCTTCGTGATAATTGATTTCTTCAATGATCAATCCACAAAATTTCATACCTAGTAAATTTCAAATCAATGTAACTTGCAAACTCGCCATCACATTAGTAACTTGAAATTTGAGATAATAAAGAGGATAACCTATATATTTCAAGACTCAAACACCAAATCATTTGCATATTCAATTTAATAAATAAATCCATAATTGAGTAACCATAGTCAAGTAGCCAAAAACTCACCCAAAATATATGAGCAAACTCCAAACAGTGAACCATACCACCACCTATATCATGAATCAATCAATACCACAATCTCTCCATTACATACATGATCATGTCATGTCAATCCTCAAATATATATGCACATCCATGACACCATAATCATCACCATTAGTATACTAGTTCTCATATATCATTGAAATGAGAGTCATATTCCTACATGTGTATCAACCATGCCCTCGAACAAGAAGATAATATTTGTACCTATCTCCATTAATGTCCAAACTTTTAAAATAACTATAAATTTCTATCAAGAAGCATGAAATTTCATAATGATCCATACCATCATATTGATTTCATCAAACATACGCTCACACAATTTTTCCCATCAAATCACTTGAGCATTTAGAGTGTCACACTACAAATGTTAGGCTTCTACAAGTGCTCAAAAAATGACAAACCTCTATTTGATTGTCCTAGTGAAAAATCAGTTGATTCAATATGTAGTACATTATAAATGATATCTAAATATATGACTTCTTAACCACTCTAGAATAATGTCAAATTTATGGATTTGATTCCTCAACCCTAAAAATCCCAAGGATCACCTATAATCAAACACATATTGTTGAGGTGGAAAAAGTGATCCTAGATCCAATTAGGATAACTAACACTATCTCCATTTCACTTGACTCAACATTAAACATAAATTAACTAGGGTTTGATGATTGACTTGATTCCACAAGGGAGATATAAAATCCTAGAGTTTATGTTTATTAGGGTTGTGATGATGATAAAATTGATGTGTGATTTGATAAGCCTATTTGATGTGTAGCCCTAGATCTAAAAATATAATTTATCACACAAATGAAAATGAGAAGTTATAGTACAACTTCAGATATGAGTTTGAGACACAAAGAGGAACCTACATTGTAAATTTGAGCTTGAACTAGCTAGTCTAGGGCATGGGTTCCCTAGATTTAACTCTTTCTTTTTCGGATTAGAAATTCTCAAGATGTGGATTAAGGTTTGCACTATTTTTTGAGATTGTCACCTGCTGAAATATTTAGATCTAACCCACATAGAGGAAAATAGGGAAAAATTTTGTACTATATAGGGGCTTGCCTAAGTCAAACCCCATGTTGGTATTTCTACCTCCATGTATAATAATTTTTGTGCTATATAAGGGCTTGCTTCATTCTTCTTGATGTCTTACAAACTTAAAGTTGATTAATGAAAGTATTGTAATAATGTTGCTAATTTTACCCTTGACCACCCTTTACTGACTTAGGATCTTCAATTTTCTCAATAGATTTTCTAGGATTTTAAATGGTGAAAATACCTTGTATTTATATGCAATTATTCTAATTTCTCAAAAATCAAATATTGATGACCGACAAATGAAATTAGAAATTAAAATCATAAATTACCGACACCATCATATTCAAATTTGGAGCCAAAAGAGGTGGTCTAGGATGTGGCATGCCCTAGACTAGACTCATCTTCTTTCGGGGCCAAAAGTGTCGAGGGAAAAATATTGAATGCATAATTTCATTATCGATGTTTGATTTTCTAAATATATTTGAAAAATGGGTAATTAATGCATAATTAGGTCCAAGCACAAAGGGAGAGCTAAACCTAGTGTGAAATTTTCAAGGGTGACATATTTTTATGCTACACATGTGTGGAAAAGGAGACAAAAGAAAAGTTATTTAGGCCATGATCTAATTGATCTAGAAAAAAAATGAATCACTATGTGTATTACAATAATGGACCACAATAAATAATCATCATATAAGAAAAATAAACCCTAGAGAAACCTTAGGTGAGGATAAAACTAGATCATGACATGTGCTCCTATCATATTACTTGAGACACAAAAAAATACATGACCTAAGCAAGCTTAATTAGGTAGAGTCAAAAGGGACCTAAGGAATTAAATAATTAATTAGGTAAATAATCTTTTCCTCTAACACCCGACCTTAAGTTCAACTTAGGGAGTAGCTAAAACCTCTAAATGATGAATGCAAAAAATACAAAAGATGGCTCAAGGCAACTAGGCTAGATGAGGTACCCATGTGTAAATAAAAAGATCTCTAATAACCAAGGAAAAAGGAGAAAATTAATGGGAAAAAATCCTCTCCAAAAGAGAGAAATACAAGTGAAGGACTAAGAAACCTCCAAAACAATGTCTCAAAAAGAATAGGAACATAAAGAAAATGAATGAAGCATGAAGAAGTTGCAAACAACTATCAAAATATGATTTTGATAGTGCCAAAACTAAATAACCTCCTATAAAATTAGGACTATTATCAAGACCAACAAGAAAAAATAATACATGAGTGATCTTAATTAAACTACTCAAAAAGTAATCAAATGAAAAACAAAGGTTATCATCTAACATCCCAAGATACACATGGCACATCAATTCACAATAACGACCTTGGAACAACACTACTCAATTTACACAAGAAAACTACAAGTCAAAAATATAGGTTTCAATAGTCTAAAGAAATTAATTAATTGAGGATGGAGGTTTCCTCCATAAAAAATGAATGCAAGAGTTTCAATATGGTAATTGTTACATATCATCAAAATGCATGGGTAACTAGCGACTTACATCAGCCTAATACATAGGGACAATTAATAGATAAATAACTCACTCCAAATAAAAACCAAGGAAGCATTAGCACCAATAGTATAAAACCCTATCCCATAATGCTGACAAGGGATAGAGATGAAAATCCCACTCAAATTGTGTGTCACAATATAGTGCATGAAGAAGAAGAAGAAACACAAAATCAATGTGCACAAGATAGTAGTGCAGCTAAAAAAGGGTATGAAATCCAAAAATTGTGTGCATGAAGGTACATAAGGTTGTGACTGAAAATAAGAAAGTGCACACATTAAACCCTCCATCACACTTTATAAAGTAGTGCAAGTACAAAATATAGATTAAAATGATGTATGAAATCTCTAAAAAACATGCACAAGAGTGAGACTTTATCTTGGTGCATCTATAAATAAAAAAGTGAATTCAAAATATCCATACAATGCCAAAAAGGATAACATGCTAGAAATACATAAAGAATGACTCAAAAAATGTCATCTCATGCAAACATAATGTTTCCATGTGCCAGGACATCCAAGTAATCAACCAAAATGTGAAAAAATGGCAAATTGAATAATAGGTACTTAGAGAAAAATCTTGAAAAAATACATGAATAGCTATGAAGAGCTCTAGAATACCTTTCGAATTTGACAAGTATTGCAAGAAATAGAGAAACTAAACAAATGGTGTGAGCTTAAGAACCAAAAAAATAGATCTAACTGATAAAATGTACCAACAAAAAATCTAAGAAAAATACCTAGACCTTTAGAAAGTGCTCAAAACTATATTTTTGATAATATCTCATTTGTAAAATTTTAATCTTATATGCCCAACTTATGCTAAAAGGAAAAATGATTAATTTATGGTAAAACTAGGGTGTGGGGCAAGTGGGTGTTGTCATACGTATGAGACGACATCAGTGTGATATCATGCTAATATCAAAAAATAGAATATGTTGCCAATAATGATATTTTTTTTGCATGCAATTTAGTAAAATGCTAGTTTGCCTAAAAATAACCCTAAAAATTGGGAAATCATGTGACCCAAAACTAAAATCACCATTTAGAATGTGAAACCACACATTAAAGCACACAAATTCCAATAAATCCCTGAAATATTCCTTATATGTAGAAATTATTAAAAGTGAAAGAAAAACACCAAAAGGACATTGTGAAATAGCTAAAGGTGATGAAAAAACACCAAACTACTAAAAATAAATTGAAAAAAAAGAAAGTTGATTTTAAAACTTCTGTTGCTAGAATAACACTATCCTTGAGTGTTAAACCATTCTAAGGGCCAGGAAACTCCAAAGAAAGACCTCACGAAACTATAGCAGATGAACTGCCAGAGTGCTAAAAAATCACTAACGAGCTAGAAGACCACTCAACCCAACATGAAGTTGCACGTGCATATGCAAAGTCCGCCCATGCATGTGCAGAAAAAATGTAGGTCTCACTATAAACCATCAAATAAATCCTACAAACCAACTTTGTGGCAGGGAAATGGTCGAATAAAATGAGGCACTAGCCAATTTTCAAAAGCTGCTAGAGAAAACTAATAGCCCAGAAGACTAGAGTCATGACTAAAAAGAGTGGCTACCTGCATGGTGAGGGCTACAGCGATTGAAGAAAAACTATCATGATAAATAGAAAAACGTTCATAATCGCCATTGTGCACCACTTGAAAAAATTAGAAAACTGAAATATTGGCCATTTAAAACGAATAAATGACGTTGTTTTTGGGGTGTAAAGTTAGTGCCCAATCCATTAAATGTGCAATTTTCTCCAATATTGACTGACAGGTATGAATATGTTTGCCACTCAGACTTTTAAGATAGAACAAACGTATGACTGTAAATAAGTCAAGTCTTTTGTGCATGGCTTTAAAAATAACTTAGTCCCAGTGGAAGAGACCCGTCGTATCGAAGTGAATAAAAAATCTTGTATGTTTG
>VDFB02205717.1:0-13828 GCA_007258455.2 Sequoia sempervirens
ATTGAATAGGCAAATATTTGACTAAGTTGTATGGTTCACCTTGTAAAATTTATGTGTTTAGTAGTGATATTTAATCATGCAATTGCCAAACAATTTATGATATTTAAACATCAGGTGTGTACATTATCTATGTTTTGGCATAGTGGGAATAGCTATAGAATAGTATAGGATGTTGATCACAAGCATTTATATGTGTGTGTGTATTGGAGCATATATATATAGCAGTGATGTTTTGATTGATCATTTTGATGTATGATTTATCTTGTTAATTTTTTTGTTGTTGACTAGTCATATTTAATTTTGCAACTGGCAAACAATTTATGATCATTAGACATTGTAACATATGCATATTAACTATTATTTGGAATACTAGGAATAGCTAAACAATAAAGTGTGTGTGTGTAAGTGTGTGTGTGTGTATGTGTGTGTGCATATATGTATGTGTATATGGTATGTATTATTATCATATGTAGTATTATGTACATATATAAATATAAATGTATGTGTATGTATATATAATGATACACACACACACACACACACATATATATATATATAGTATGTATATGTATATGGAGTGCAATTGCTTACACATATATATAGATGTGTATATATAGGCATATACATATATATATGTATATGTATATATATTGATAGATACAAAAATACGTATGCATGTTTGCATGCATATGTAGACATGAAGAGTGCATTTATGGATAGTAGAAATATATTTCTATATGCATTATATGTGTATATCTATATTTTTTCATGACACACATGCATGTTGATATATATATAGGTAATATGTAGACATATACATAATCGAAATTCTGTATTTGGAAGCTATTTTTTTATTTTATTTATGTAATGACAAAGGAAGAACATAGACCCGTAAAATGCAACAATGTAAAACAACTATAAAACGACTGTCTAAAAGAGGTACAAACTGACAATCGCAAAGCATTTGAGAAGACACTGACTGAATGATAAAAGACATGGACATTTCCCAATTACTTAGATCCAATTTAGGTTTTTATGTAATAAATCAAAAGGAAATTGGAACGCATGTGCATGGTAAATGCATACAAAAATAATCAATAGACATTCATTGATTAAATACAAAAGAGTGGGAAAAGCATGAAACAACACTTTACAAGGAAAGTATAGATCGTTACTATAATAGCCATATGATGTTAGAAATGGCTCCTTTTACACTCACAAAACACTAGACATAGATTTGGCATTTTTTACATGAGGACATTTTCCAATTACCGAAAAGAAATCTTCATTTTCATGTAATAAATTGAAGTGCAATTGCATTGCATGCGTGCATGAGAAATTTTGTTTCTATTTTTTATCATGATCAACACAGTATCATGTCAAGTCTTTATGAAAACATAATGAAAAGTGCTTAAGGAAAGCAATGAAGTAAATGATATATGAGTGTAGCACAATGCAATGTTGCACTGGAATGAGATGAAATCAGATAATGTTTATATAAATAGCTATTTTAAAAAATATTTGTGCTAACATAAGTTTTGTTCAATAAGCCTTGTTGAAACCAAGATAAATATCCTTAATCAAGTTGCCAAAATAAAAAACATGGTATTTGGTAGATTACAATCAACTATGAGATATGCAATTTATAGAAATCCAAATAGTGTTATGTACATAGAATCAGTCAATTTGATGCACATGGAAATGACAATTTCATTGCGAGTATAGTTGCATGCTTATCAATGACTACCAACTGAGACATTTTTTGAAACTTCATTGAGTAAGGTGACTGCATCTAGAGATTAAAAGTAGTAATTAGTTCATGTAAGAAATAGTTAAAAGCACAAAGAGTGTAAATATTAGAAAAAGAAATTGTTAAATATTAAAGAGAGAGAATATGTAAAGAAACTTACAAATGTCCTTTGAAATGCTTGTGAGAAACCAACAAGGACAGGTGTTTCAAAGATGAGAGACATAGATCCTCTCAACAGACATGGATCTCGTCAAATATGGTATTTGATAGATTACAATGAATTATGAGATATATAATTTATAGAAATTCAAATAGTCTTGTGTACATAGAATCAGTCAATTTGATGCATATGGAAATGAAAATTTCATTGTGACTAAAGCTTCATGTATATAAATGATCACCAACGAAGATGTTTTTTGAAACTTCACTAATCCAGGTGACTGCATCTAGAGGTTAAAAGTAGTAATTAGTTCATGCAAAAAAATTGTTAAAAGCTAAAAGAATGAAAATATTAGAAAGAAAATTTGTTAAATATTAAAGAGAGACAAGATGGAAAGAAACTTACAAATGTCTTTTCAAATTCTTGTGAGAAGGCATCAAGGACAACTGTTTCAAAGATGGAAGACATAGATCCTATCAACAGACATAGATGTCTCTTCAATCGAACAATGCAAATGACTGAGTAAGCAACACCAAAAAATGACAATGTAAAAGATATGGGAACTTACAAATCTCTTGCTTTCTATTTTGAAAAGTGAGTATAGCATGCAGTCGCGAACCCCAAAGGACAATTAAACAATAATTATAGCACAAATTTTTTTTTTAAAGTAAACATAACATACATGTAATACACATTAAATCATGACATGAATTCCATTTAAGCAGATTCACTGACACAAACATCCCTTGGGGTACACGAAGAGTCATTACTAGACTGAGACCCACACAACAACAACAATAAGGAATAAAATCCAAAGATATAATCCATAACAAAATAACCATTAACAAATATAACACATACATGATAAATATTAATAAGAAACCATTTGAGTACATAAACACAACATATACATGATTAACTTAACACAATGAATATCAACTACAAATAGCCACATAAGGTTTAATGTTACATTACAATACAGTGTTCAAGAAGTAGAATGATACAAGAGTGTTTCCAAACATAAATGGAAACCAAACATAAGAATCATGATACAATGAATAGATGAAAACTAGCTCCAAGATGGATACAATACTGAAGTCGCTGCAACCGCACCAATCCGCACCTCTCGATCCTCGACTGGGGACCCAATGGGGTGCTTAGCACGTTCCACCCGACCATGTGAGTCCGAAGACCCACCCCCCGTGCTAGGAGCTAACAAGAAAGAGACGGCAACCAAGAACATCCAAACAGGGAACCACAAGACTCAACAACATACAAAAGTATCATAAAACTCAAGGATTACAAGAGTCAACATACTAACTTAAAATCATAAATCCCATCACATAAATTAAAGCAATGACCAGCAAACAAGTAATCAAAGGATGATCATGAAATACTTCCAAATTAAACTGAATTAATAAACATAATACAATTCCAAATTTCAATCAAATAATAAAATAACATCATATCACAGTATCATAAGATACAAGATTGTAAATCAAATATAAATGAGATCATACAAGACCGCAAAACATACTAAAGATGTATTAAAACAATAATCATAAATCAATTTAAATCAATTCAAACAACAATCTAAACCAACTCCCATAACCTACTTCCAGAGGAACACCATAAAGTAAACACATGGGCAACTAGGGGAGAGTGTCATCGCATAGTCCTACATGGGTTGTCCTGTGCTCTTCCTCCCAACTGGAGGCGCCAGTCCCATCTATGGCTGTCCTGTGCTCTTCCTCCCAACTGGAGGCGCCGGTCCATAGGGTGACTCATGCGGAGCCGTAGACCTCTCATGAAGACGAGGTCATGACCTTGCCAACCACGGCCTTCTCAGCCTTCCATTAGTCTGCGAAAGCACTAATGAAGATGAGGCATCCATTTTTTTTAAATCTTATAATGATATTACTACCCAACCCTCCTAAGTTAATTATTAGATTTTCACTTGTTTACTAACTCACTCGTGGGTTATCCTGTGCCCTTCCCCTTAAACGGGGCGCCGGCCCCCACGAGGAGCCACTCTCCCTAGAGACCCAACAACATAACAACCAAGAAACCAAGGGTTGTACCATCATAATAAGAACATTAGATCACAATAGAGAAACATGCGAGGCATTACCCATCTCGCTATAAATACATAATCAAAGTCTTAACAATTCCTGTACAACCCTTTTCAAAATCATGAAACCAAACACTTGCCACATCAAGGCACACAAAGAGAGAGAACATCAACTGCCAATCAACTCAAGCCTCTGGAAGCCAAAAGAATGAAAACCCACAACAAGGGTAAAGTGAAGCAACAAGAGTTTTTCCTCCAATAATTCCAACACAAGGATAAAATTTCCTCAAATGAGAGTAACACAGAAAAGCCATAAAAAGAGAAGATTCATCAAGACCCATCCACAAATCAACAATGGTGTCACCTCAAATAGGAAGACGCAAAAGAAAATCAACCTTTAATCAAAATCACTTAATAAAACCAAAAGCCACCAACTAGGTATTCCACGAGAGACCTCAATTTTTTCCTCGCAAGAACCCCCTTATAGTGGTACATAATCACCTTCATAAAATCAACAACATAGCAATGACAACAATAATTACAAAACCACAAGAATTATTTTCAATTTAAATATAATGAGTGAATACGTTAAAATAAGATCAACAACTCCATCCAGACTACACAATCAACTTAGATACAAAATAAATCAAAAATTCAAGAAGATCAACTATCCACAACTCATAAACCAAAACACAAGTTCCCAGTTACATTGCAACACAAATTAAATGACAAGGATTCCTTGAATCAAAATTGATCTCCAAAGGCATTCACACCAATACGGAAACATCCAAAAACAATCCTTCAATAACAGAGATAAAAGCATGCAACCAGGCATCCAAGGGACCAAATTAAAGAACACCTTAAATACTCAACCACTCACAACTCCACAAAAACACTTGCATAACAACCAAAAATTCAAATGAGAACAATATTTATTAGCCAATCAATTAACGACCAAAACTAAATAACTTTACAACTTACCCATACTAAAACAATTCATGATAACCATCACAAGTATTCTAAAAGACTTATTCATAAAGAGCACTTACAAATCAACCATTAAATAAATATAAAGGAAGTCAATTTTCAAAAGATTAAAATCCCATTTCACCAATAAACTATCCAATTCGAGAATACCCTACTCAATCTCTAACCATGCCCATACATTTAAATTTCCCTTTTCATTTATCAACATAATTGAAAACTTCTTAATAATTGGGTATTTAACTCATTATCATTTCATAACTACTTATGTCCAAAACATTATTTCCATTTCCTTTCATCATACTAACTTAACACTCACTTCCAATATTTAAATTAATTGTAAAAACTATTTAAGACCAATTGTCTATACTTTAAAATGACAATAATAACAATACTCTAAATACTTAAACTACATATTAGAAATTACCACCTTAAAATCTTAAATCCACCTAAATAAATTTTACACATAAATGCACTAGCGACTCGTTTTATATATTTTAATTCTTTTTGAGGAGGGAATGTAAAAAGAGAATAGATCTGTTCTAAGAATCCAACAAGTCTACAAGATTCAATAACTTATTCAATTCTATGATAAATTCTATTTCCACCCTATACAC
This sequence comes from Sequoia sempervirens, assembly GCA_007258455.2. Lineage (NCBI taxonomy): Eukaryota > Viridiplantae > Streptophyta > Pinopsida > Cupressales > Cupressaceae > Sequoia > Sequoia sempervirens. The sequence continues at coordinate 5,583 of VDFB02205717.1, forward strand.
ATAAGAATTTAAACAATCAATGCTGATATATGTTCACAATCTGCCTTTTTACTATATTATCCTATCAAATTTATAATTTAACAAATTAATAGGAACTCCTTTCTAATTTCACATTTCCACTATAATAAAATTTTGTTTATCTGATACCAGAAAGTGAAACAATCTATTTTCAAACAGAAATAATTAACTTAACAGTGCACTCAAGAAATTACTGAAGACCATATACGAATTAATAAATAATTAAATATATATATAAATATATATATATATATATTACATATATATATATATATTTTAATACTTATTAATCAATGTCATTTTAAAGAATAGACTTTTCGATTAAATTACACGCATTTCGAAACCCGTTTAAAATAAAATAAATATAAAAAAAATTTCAAACAAATTAAAGGCCATACGGACAGTCCACGGACTGTCACAGCAGTCCGACAGACTGCCATGGATAGTCTTCGGACTGTACGCAGCAGTCCGAAGGATTGCCATGGACAGTCCTTAGACTGTCGCGCGAGCCTTGGATGGCTGAATGGTGGGTACGGCCGAGGCCGAACCACCATTCGGTCGGCCCAAAATAAATACAAACATTAAAATTTTTATTAAAGCCGTGGGAAGATGGCCGAACTCAAGGTCATTGGATTTTTATAAATTGAAATGTTTAAATATAATTATATTTATATATGTATATAATATATATATTTACTTAGATATGTATATATATATTTATACATACATACATACATACATATATATATATATATATATATATATATATATATATATATATAATTATATTTATGTATGTATATAATATATATATATTTATACATATATATATGTATTTATATAATTCAAATACAGAGCCTGATATCATAATGGATAGGGCAAAGATATACAGATACATAATTTATTTTTAAGAAAATTATTTCTTTTCCCAATAAAAAGATTATTCTTAAGTTGATTAATTATATTTTCCAGAAAAAACTATAGTACTACTGGTTCTTTTCGAGTCCCATCTTAGTGATATAATAAACAAGTACAAATCCAACAGTGTTCATTTATAAACAGATCCTAGAAAATTTCAATCTAATAATTGACAGTCTAGAACCCAACCAAATTTCATTTTAACAAACAGCAATCCCGATCCTCAGATGAAAATTTCATGCACAGCGAAACAAATCCAATCAATTGCTATTTTATTTAATGCTACAGCAAATAAATAAGAAAGGAACCTGGCGTCCTGTGTTTGAAGAAGATCTGTAGAAGCTCTATCCCTTTCGCCGATCCAATCCTCCGCCAACGAATGTTTCCAGCAACAGCTCCAATATCTTCCCCTCAACTCCAATCTTATGCCTCAATGAATTCATAGAATAATAAGAGAATGCACACTATAACAGAAATTGACTGCTAAATTTCTCCCAAAATCTATTGGAAAAAGAATGCAAATCCCCCCTCCAACTCTAAAATCCTCTAAATAAAATCTCACACAAAGTCTCTTCCATTTCCTCTTCCAGCGAATACCAAAAGTCACCACTCAAGAAATAACTCAAAATAATTATTAATCCTCTAATTCCTTTTGTTTCCTTTTTCATGCATATGATTAAAATTAAATAAATTTAAATCCTCAAAATTGAACTTTTATTTGAATATATATATATATATTCATTATCTCCACAATACATTATTAAATAATTACTTTCATATTAAAATAATTAAAATCAACCATTTGCAAGATTCTAAATAAGTATCCAAAATAATTATCTTTTCAAGATTATTTGTTCATAATTATTGTTAACTTCAATTTAACACGATAATTTAAATCAATTTATCTAATAATATCACTTTTACTTTTAACTAATTAGTTTGATTTGATCATTTGTTCTAAATCATTTGATTTAACTTAATTGATTCTGATTTTAATTTCTTATCACATTTTAAATAACTTTGCAAATCACTTATGATTTAATTAATTATTTAAACATGATTACTAACATATTATATTTTCCACATAATCAAATAACACAGTAACCAATGAAGCACACACAAATACTCACACAAAAGTTCAGAACAACCGACACGGAGGGGTATTACAATTACATGAAGAATGAATGAATTGGATGGGATTATTGTGCATATGCTCGAGAGGGCAATGGGAAATCAATGGAGAATGAAACTATTACTTGTGGATGCAATGATCTTTAGTGAATTTCAATAATAGGGTAGAGAGGAGAGAAACATTGAGAGTTGGGTGCAAAAATTTCTTTAATACTTGTAGTCGAGTCACCACATGAAAGAAAGTAGTTTCTAATTACATAGCAATGTTGTTTTTGAAGCATGTATCTCTATAAATGCTCATTAGGCTGTTTGGAAATCCATCTAGGAAGGAGTAGACAAAGCGGATCAACTTCTTTCCATATGATGGATATAAGTTGCATCAACAAAGCAAGATGTAATAATTATAAGGCATTACAATCAATCTAATATACATTGAAAATCGATGAACCCAATACCATAATCCATTAATGACAGTTACATTACACTCCATTGATATTAAAAAAAGAGTGGAAAACTATATATTCATAGCTCAATTATGATGATGATATGTATGCATAGCAAGAGAAGGTGCAAGAGCACAACCATATCAAAGAAGTTCAAAAATCCATGAGGCATTTCAAATATAAAGAATGAAAATTATTTACTATATATGCATAAGAGTGTCATTATGATGCTATGTATTTGTAGTGAGAATGGATGGAAAAGGACAAGTTTATGAAAAAATAGTAGAAGGGCATAGGAATCTATGATATTGAAACAAGGCATTTGTAAGTTGCTATGCATTTTACAATGTCATTTTACACTCGTTTACATGTTTAGATTTTATTGGTTAATGTGTAGTGTTTTTTGTTGTTTGCATTTTGTATGTTAATTTCCATTCTTAAGTAGTGTTTATTGATTGAGTGGGTTAATACATGTTGAGTTAAATACTGAACACCATAATTCATTAATGTATACTTCTTTGCTTTCCATGATTAATAATGGAGATACCTAATTGGACATGTTTGTAAGTTCCTATATCTTTTATAGTGTTTTTTATAGTTCTTTACATTTATGCATTAAGAGACAATATTAGTTCTAATGTCAATCGTGAGAAGCAAAGAAGAAACCATTACTGAATCATAGTGTTTAGTGTTTAATTCAATAACAGAGAATGAATGATAAAAAAAATTCAAAGACAGTGAAGAATAGACATTAGATGGTAAAATGGACGAAGCAGAAAGCAACAAGAATGAGCAAATACAATGTAATGATGTTAACAAGTATAAAATGATAATATAAAAGTTATAGCAACTTTCAAGTGCTTTGTTCTTCATTTCAAGAATAATAGACATAAATACTACCAATAGACACAGGTTCGACTTCCATTAGATAATGTATTGAAGAGTATAGGAAATGCAAAAAATGATAGTTTCAAAGGAACTTACAAATTAAGGTTTTTGTTGTTTGCTACATAGTAGATGTAAACCCTATAAAGAGACAAAATCTAGCCTTGTGAAACATCCTAACCCAATGAGAAAAAAATGCAAATAATACTTTGGTCAGTAAAACTTGAATCTCAATCTCATTTTGTTTATTTACCATGGTTAAGATTGGAGATAGCTACCTGTAGTTCAACCTATTTGATTAAAATGAGAATTGTTTGTATTTGGAATACTTTTTGGATTTGTGACTTTAACCCTGTCAACCAAAGTATTACTTTTTTTTTCTTTCATTCGAGGAGAAAATTGCAACTATCCTTTGTTGAGCACACTCTAAGCTTGATAGCATTAGTTGTCAAAGACACCTATAGTCTAGGGCACTTGCTATTAGCAAAGGATAGACAGTTATGAGTGTAGAGAACAATAAATAGTAGACATTAATACATGACATGCAGAGCTGCAAAATAGTATAGCATAACAATGTAAATTATATAGTTAGCTACAATTGATTTGTTATTTTCTATCAAGACATAGACATAAATCCTGCTATAGCATAGGTTTTTCCATTATGAAATAGTTTGAATAAGTGAATAAACTATTCAAAATATGACACCTTAAAAGGTTTATGAACTTACAAATGACTTTGTCAATGTGCCAAATAATGCTATTAGCAGTAAGAAGTAGGGAAGTAATTAGTATTTCCTCTTTCATATTGTCTTTTTCTACCAATGACAAAATATGTAACAAAGAGACTTTGATGAGGTCATAACAATGGCAAAAATGTGTGAAATAGGTTGTTGTTTTTGTTTACACTTACTATCATTTGACTATGGTTGTCAATTAAATTGAAATGCATGATTCTTTCTTTTGATGCTTTCTCAACAATTGTGGTAATAACAGAACCATAAATGATCATATCATTTCCTTCAAATGATAAAGTTGATTGCTTTTGTGCATGTGTGGATAATGCTTGGTGTTTCTGCGCTATGTGTTTCCAACTTGTACATTGTAGATTGAACAATGAGAAGAAGTATATTGATAAATAAACGTATGAAGAGCAAACCTATGTGTGATAGAAAAAGGATATTGTACTTTCCTCTTTTCATCATGTTTGTCAAGATACCAATGCATTTTCCATTTGTTCTAGCAAGCATATGCAATGAGATGTTTATGTCAAGCATGTCTTAAAACAAAGAGGGAAAAAAATATTAGTAAGATCTCATATGATTTTGAAGTTTGTTGATTTTGAATGTGAGGTATGTACCTATTTGTAGATGCTCTAGATGCTATGGTACATGTTGGGAATCACTAAGATATATGTTGGATGAAATTGCAATAGATTTGTAATATGCAAGGAGCAATTTTGAAACTTCAAATGTAGACAAAAAATAACATATGATTAAGCTGCAACACAGTTGAGCAATGAATAACAATTTTGATTTTCCAATCTGGTTCCAATAAAGAAATTGATGCTCTGCAATGCTTTAGCAATGTTCTGCATAGTAGCATATCTTCCTCATAATGGGTGTAAACTCATTTACAACATGATAGCTATGCAAAATATGTTTGAAATTATGGTTGATACTGTTGTCTCAAAACAATAACCAAGTGAAGATTTGAATAGGAAATACAATCAAATAGTATTTATTCTTATTAGAGACATAGACAGTTTGAACAATAGTCGACTCAATAATGCTTTCATATTCACTAAAATTGCAAGCTTTTTTTTTAGCATTTTTACCCAGTCAACAGTAGGGAAAATTTGGTCTGAATAGATATGATATGTTGAAAAGCACTTTGAATTTACTTTGGAAAAGAGTTGTTTAAAATATAATGTGCATATTTGAGTTAGCGATTTTGCATAAACTCCATATTGTTGATCTGCTATATTGAGTCTGTTGATTATGACAAAGAACGTGTTGGCTTGTGCTTTCCAAAATCGGTTTCTCCTCGAAGTAGCTGATCAAAGATATGGAATTGATGCAAAGTGCCTAATTCAAAGTGGCACATTACATTGTCAAGAATTATTTTCTACAATAAATTCAAAGAGCTTTTCAAAACATTGTATTTGATGTGACCTAATTGTGTCCATTGTTGATTGTGTTAAAAATTGAAGCATGGGGAAAGAATTCAATATGGTAAAGAGAGTGAAAAAAATAGAATTTGATGACATTGTTACAAAGTTCAAGTTAATCACTTATGCCTTTGCTATAACTGCCAAATGAAAAGAATTTATTCTGCCATTATGGATGGTAAGATGCCAATGTTAAAGTGTTGCAAGAAATATGCAAATTTTGGTTAGGTGGGAATGCAATAATAATGGTTTGTACATATCTAGGCAGATCATGAAAATGTGATTTTGATATCGAGTACATTTTGAAGGTGTGCATAGTAATATGTATATACAATATCTCAATGGTTATTGATTCCAGGTATGATTGTTTGTTGACCAGTCCTAGCATGATTGAATATATAAATGAAATGTTGATTTCTTTGTCACTGCAATGTAAAAAAAGCAGAATTATTCAACAAAAATTTCACCACAATTGGCTCTTGTAATAGTTTGTGTCTTTTAACAATTTTTTTTGTGACCACATTGACAAAATACATGGTAGAGGATAAAATATATTGCATGTTGCTAAAGGTTTTCTCTTTTTTGCAGTTGATTTATGTAGTGAAACAAATCTAAGCTAAATGGTTGGAAGCAAATGATCAAATGCTTCTACATATAAGCTGAAATAAAAGTGAAATATTCATTGAAACATGGAAGTACCAGCTAAAATATGTTTATTGATTGATATTCTAATATTGTAGAAGCATAACATAATAATAGGGGATAAAGCACAAAGAAAGACAAGCGTACAATGCAAAAGAAATATAGTTGCAAACAACAACACAAGAAGAAGATAATTGCACTACAATACATTTTATATATCCAACCAAAACAATTCTTTTGGAAGAAGAAAAGGGTGTGTTAAAATTTAGAATACAACTAAAGAACATGCTAAACTTACAAATGTGTACCATAGCACGCCATGAATGTGTTCTTTTATTTGGTCATATACATTGCAAATGATTTGATTTTTGATTACCACCTAAAAAAAACAAGGCACCTATCAATCTTAATCATAAATAGAAAATATGTATAGGAATGCATTCCAATTTCCAATGGTCAACCATTATAAACAATGTCATATATCAACCAAAACATTTTTTTTATGAATAGGCACTAATCTATATTAATTTAAAGATTAAAATATATATTCACAAAAAAAAGTGGGTGGTAAGAAGGAACACCCCAAGAGTCACATGGGCATTGTCCAAAAAAGTCAAAAGATCAACCAATCACATGGCCAAACCTAGAAGTCCATGATTACAAATATATAAAAAAGGCCATTAAGTGGCCAAAGCAGTACCAACAGAGCCAAGAGGGTCTTTGTCATCCATTTTCTTCCCATACATTAGCGGGGTCTGGAGTGACGTCAAGAGGAGGACCCCAACCATCATCAACTTCTTTATCTTCCTCATGTTGAGGCGAGATTGCAAGCGCAAGCCACAAAAATATTTTACCATAGTTTGGCCAAACAGAGCCAGAGATAGGAGTGTCATAAGAGGGCCACCGAACTCCAACACTCCGGCACGAGGGCCACCCCGCCAACCCATGATGAAGGAGAATAGGTCCATCGAGGAGGGTGAGAATCCTGCCGAAGAGGAGGTTGGGCCGAGGCGACATAACCACTTTGTTTCCTTCCCAAAAGGTGACCATCCTTGAAGGAGGTGGAAAAGTGGGCACCCAGCTAACAATACACAAGGCATCCACCTAATGATCCAATAGCACTTGCAAGTGAGAAAATTCAAGTGAAACCTTATTTACCTGCACCTGGATCTGTAAGAGCACATTAGAAAAAATAATAGCTTTAGCATATAATGAATAAATTTTATCCATTTGAGAATGAGAAAATATGCAGGCATTTTTGTCTTTCTAGATATTGAAGATGATTTCCACCTTGAAAGTATGCCAAAGCTAGGTATACTTAGTAGGAAGTCTGGGTGAGTCTCCCAGTAGAAACATATGCTAGGAAAAAGGCTCTGGCCAAAAGGGCCAAAAGAAGTCATGAATCCAAGTCCAAAAACTGAGCTTTGGGGAAAAACCAGAAAATATGCTTAAAATTCTTAGCTTGCCCACAAAAAAAGGGCAACAAGGGTCCCAGACCCCAGTCAACAAGCCGAGAACCTATAGGAAATCCCAGAAAAGAATACACCAAGTAAAGTGGGCAGCTCTAGCTCAACACTTGTAGACCAAGTGACAAAAAATCTCTTACATGAGACATGAGTGCGAGATTGAAGAAGCCACCTCTGGATCAAACTTTGAATCATAGGAAAATGTGGCGAAAGCCACCTGTAACCAAGCCTAGGATTGTAATTCTTGAACGAGGTGTCTAGGTACCACTTTGAATCCTTCCACGAGGGCTTGGACCCACGAATTCCAACCTTATGAAGCATTTCTAAAGGAATAGCATTCACCAGACCATCAAAAGTTGTACGGTCCTGGTTATGAAGCCTGTAAAGGGCACAAAAGTCTTCCCATGACATGATGCACATTATGGGTCTATGAAATATCTATTGCAAGGTCTGGATACCCTTCTTGTGGAATTTGAGTGCCTTAAGCCAAGGTGACTTAGCCAGAGGCTATCCATTTCTAGCAAAGAGGCTACTCACCAAAATGACGGTCGGGTTGGAGGAAAGCCCATCATAGAA
>VDFB02205718.1:0-14785 GCA_007258455.2 Sequoia sempervirens
CATTATTACTGCTTTGTATGCTCTAGCTATGATGACTGGTATGAGATGGATGATTCACAGGTGATTAACCTTCAACACCTATAATTTTTTTCTTCATCAATTGTTGTTGTTTGAATCTAAAACAAATTGCTCTTTTATTTCTCCTTAGGTGATAAGGGCAGCCAAGGAAACTGTTACGCACTAGTAGGCATACATTCTCTTTTATTTTCGGAAAGGGACCCATTGGTTTTCAGATAGTCTGACTTCTAGAGTGAAGAATGAATCAAATTTCTTTGGTTCTCCCAAGTCTGTTCTAGAAGAGACGAATGCAAGTGAAGAATCATCTCATGAGTTGAGTGAGGATGATGCTACTAATTGTTCAAATGGAATATATATTCAAATGTAAATCCTGAATTATTATCCAATGGAACTACAATTAAAATCAGGATTATAACTAGATTACAATACAAATCCCATCAAAAAAATTAATGCTTTATTGAAATTTTAGGTTGTATAATACAATCTTACTTTTAAAAAGGAGATTTCAAGTAAGGAAATCACACATTCCAACATTAAATATTAAATTTCATAATCAATGCACATTGTGAGACAGTAACTGTTGACTCCAAGAGCCTGCCTCATAAATGGTGCCTGCCAATTTTCCACCTCTATCGTGCCTTCATTTTCAACGCTCTCTAAAATGACAGATTAGTAATATTGTATTAACTCAATTTCCTTGATTGGAACCATCAGCTTTGGGCCAGTTAGACAAGTAGTTTTTGTATCCATGGGTACTGTTTGTATGCTACAAACAGAGCTATGGGTTATAATGTGATGTAAAGTCATGGTGAATGGTGTTGTTAAAATTATTATGTTTTGGGATTGATTTGAGATGCAAGGCAAGTGTACTTTAGGAGCACTAGTGGCGATTGATAAACTTTGCACTCTACTCAGATAAGGATTTAATTGAGAATATTGACTCCTCTACATAAATTTAATTTCTCTACTGATCTAAGATTATTTGATTTTCTTGCATGTTAGCTTGATATCTCTATTAAGCATTTGATTAAAATTGATTGTCAATAACTAAATTCTATTTAAAGTGATAAAATACAAAGACACCTAAATACAACCACCAATGTAAGATGCTTCATGTAAGGGATTAAGGTGCATATTACTTTTTATTTCACACTTCATATTTCACTAAACATTATATAACCATGATTAGATTGTGTGATGTTTGTTGTTTTTGTCTTTCTAGAGTTGACCAACCATTTGTAAAATTAGTTGATACTTCACTAGATGGTTTAAATTAATGACAAGAGTTATTATATATAAGGATATCTCCCAAAAGTAATTTGAAGGGATAATCAATTTACAAATTGTAGAAAGATAAAATGGATTCAAGCACATTGGAAACTAATTTTTTGTATTTACACCTTACACCAACCCACCAATACCCCATATTTGCATTTATTAGACATATCTACATATACAAATGCATACAAGGCTTAATCTCCCATTTATGTGATATTTTTAACAATATTTTGAATATATTTTACAATAAAAATGCTTCTTTCTAAAAATTTCCTTGTATTTTACAATAAAAATGTTTAAATAAGACCTACAACCATCAAATTTAGGTCTTGATACATGCATATACATATAGGATACTGTAGTACTTAAAGGGCATTAACAGTTTGTCAAAAATGTTCCATTAATGGTGTTAATAGTTTGCTGAAAATGTTCCATTAATGAGATAAAAGTTTTGCTATGTATTTTAGGATAAATTTACATAAATACTATTGGAATTCTGTGCCTCAATCCTATTGGCCTAAACGTCTGAGAAAGCAATGTTGATGTGACCGCTGAGATGTCTGGCCAAATTGCTTAAGTGTTACTTTCATGTCTTTACCGTTGACCTGCATTAGTGGTTAAAGATGCTGGAAATAGTGTTGTGTTACCGCTAACCCACAGTTGTGTTAGAGACTGTTGGTGGTAGTGCGGTGTTACCAATGACCCATGGCTTTGTTGGAGACTACTAGCAGTAGTGCGGTGTTACCGCTGACCTGCGACTATGTTAGAGAGTGTTGGTGGTAGTGTGGTGTTACCACCACCCCACAGCTGTGTTGAAGACCTCTTGTAGTGGTGCGGTGTAGTCACTACCACACCACAAGGGTGTTGTGTCTTGGTTGTGGCAGAGAGGTGGGTGTTGAATCTATTTGGCTGGACAAAGTATGCTAACTTGGCTAACTGCCAATGTGGTTGATGTTCATTGGAGGATTATAAGTGAGTTGGAGAAGTTTGTTCAATGCCCATGTGATGTAGGAGCATCCGGTGGTGTGAGGGCAATCTTGCATCGCAAAAGATGATTTCCATTTTTTATTTCACGTTGTTTTCTTTTTGTAGATGTTTTGTATTTTTGGATACCCTTTTCGTCGAATAAGAGTTTCCAACTTTCAGAACTACTTTTATGCTTTTTCTGCTCAACTGCTATTTTTAGCAGGTTTGAATTTGAAGTCATGGGAAGATAGAAATTTATGGGAAGGTTCAGGATGGAAAAATACACTGTCTGGTGAAAGAATCAGTGCAATCATTCCACGACTTGAAAGTTATTCAAGTTCCAATTTACGCTTTTGCTGAAAAACTTTCAGGGCTTTCCGGTTTGAGGCGCAAGCGATCGGGATGGGCACGAAAATTTCGCGAAAACACCAAAATGGTTGTCCAAGGCCTACTTTGCAAAAATCATCTTTGGAGCTTTAGAAAGGTATTATCATTGAAGAGAGATCAGCGGTCGGATTAAAAGTTAGCTCTGGGAAGTTGAGTTGCATATTTTAGAAATGTGCTAATTTTCAGCTATTGAATTTAAACTTGAATTTCAAATTGTAATTTTTAGTAGCCGGAGTCAAAAATCTTATCTCGAAGGTTGTTTTGGTTCCAAGGAAATGGGTGTTAGGGGCTTGTTTTACGATTTTTGGGTAGCTTTTTTGGAAAAAGTTCACATCTTTGTGAAAGAAGAGGGATGCGATATTAATTTTATAGCAAGTTAGCAATTTGCATGTAAAGAAGTTCAATTCTTATGAATAAAATATTATTCTCTCTTTGGTGAGTGCCATTTACGTGTCTGGGGTTAGCTCCCTCGTCACCATGACCAGTTGACGATTATTCCAATAGAAGGAAAATGAACTAATCTACATAGGAAGTTGAACTGTTTCCTGTCAATAGAGAATGAATGGTATGGTATAAACATTTAACATTTTGCAATAAGAAATAGAAGAATATCTAAGCACGATTATGCTACCAAAATCTTTCCTGATAGAATTTCTTTATCAATATTTCGTTGTTAATCTATGTTGTATACTATGTGAGAGTATTGTAATAGTGCGAAGGTTGTAATAGACTGAGAGGTTGATTAGGGAAATGTAAAAAGGGGAGAAATGGAAACAGAATAGATTTGTTGCCAGTTTGTCTCTAGAATGAAAGATGATGTAATCTCTATAAAGGCTTAGTGCTTGAGTTATATTTGTAATTGTTCTATTGCATGAATAATAAAATGGTGATCTAGGCTTTTGGAGTGTGGGGTTTTACTCAAAATGGTTTCCCCCACATAAATTAATGTGTTATATCTCATCTTTCATGTTTCATGTTTCTTGGTTAGAATCTGTTAATTTTTCTTGTTGAAATTGAATTTACATGTGCTTCTCTCAAAAGGATTAATGTGGGAAATGAATTGTGTCTAATTTCGTTGTGTGGCACAGTTGTACATGTCTCTGAGGCAATTTAATGAGATTAAAAGTTACCAAAGGCACTATTTTTCTTAGACGTTTCTCTGAGATGATCAAAATTTCCAACAAGTTGTATAAAAGCCTTATTTTGGTTGTAGTATTTCTCCTATGAAGATTTCTTAGTCTATCAAGCTTGAAGAAATTTGGAGGAATCGACTGATGTATTGATCCTTCAATGAGTGGAAGTCTTGTGGCATTCAAAGAAAACACGTAGCTTGAAGGATGGTGAAGATGGAGAAAAAGGAGTTGGTCATGTTGAATTGTTGTGTCCCGTCTCTCCTAGTTGGCAGCGGTATAACCTTAATGTATGAGGTGGAATTTTTCTGCTTTGTGGTTGTGTTACAACAAAGCTTTCATATTAGGTGTCTGTGTGATAGGCTCCTTGGTGATATGGAGAAGCTTGAGTTTTTTCTCAACCATGGAAGAGAGTGCTTATGCTGGGTGGTGTTTCTTGGTGTTGGAAGGCATTATTTTCTGTTAACCTCAAATGCATGAAGGTTGTGGAGTTAATCATTGGATGATTTGAAAGCTTCTAAAATAGCCTATCCTTTTCTCAGATGCATGTTCATGTTGGTGATTTTGGAGTTGGCTTGATATGGGCCTAGAGTTCCTAAACTATTGTTGTTTCCTTTTAAGGATGCACTGTACTTGCATTGCTAAAATCCATGCTCTTTGGATTTTATTGTTTTATAGATTTTCATCTAAAGAATCTATGGTTATGCATATTCACGATAATCCTTTATTCTGGTACAACCGGGTAATCCCACAAAGTTAGTTTACAATTTTTAGGAGTAACTAATTTTTGTTGAAATCACATATTTTTAGAAAATATAATGATTTAAGCCTTAAAAGGTTCCATTTAAAGAATTCCAATTGATGATGGTTTGATCAAACTTCCTTAAATCAAACCCCCTTGGATAGAACCCCGCTAGTTTGAAACCATACCTATAACAAAGTCTCCTTTACACCTATCAAAATGCTGATAAAAACCACTTTTGATTTATCTTTTGGGGGATCAAATGAATTCATTTAAAATTTATTTTTTTGTAGTATGTATTCCTTATTATAAGTTTCCCAAAAGTATAATTTTAAATAAATTTAATTTCATTATTATATTTATTTTTGTATTTCTAAATTGAATGTAGGTTTTCACTTAGAAAATCAAGCTCTTTGTTAGCACATGTGGAAAAATACCATATTATTAAAAAAAAAATTAAAAATATTAGTGCACTAGATATTGAAGTTCTTGATCTAACAAAAGAAAAAAATTGAATTTTTGATACATAGAAAAAATGTTAGTGTTATCACGGGTCATGCTATATTACGAATTATAGTGGTTTGAATTCAAAACTTGATTAAAAAGAAAAAATATTCAATAAAAACTATCTAACTAAATTGGAAGCACTAGACATGAGTTACAAATCTAAAAGTTGAAAGAATTAGAAATTTTATCCTTCATGAAAAAAAAAATTATGCATTATACGATTGAGTGTCACTTTTTAAAAATGATGTTTTAGAAAAACAAGTTTGCAAGGGAGATGGAAAAATAAGTGCAATTTTATTTCAAAAAAAATTATAAAAATATATTTATAATCTATAGACAAAATTTCATGAAACTCTAGTTTGCATCATCTTCAAATTCCTCATGGTTTAACCGCTATAGGTGCCCAAAAGTGAAGATTTAGCTAAAAAAAATTATTTCAATGTCCAGTTTGGCCAAAAATTTTAAACCACTATTGTGGAATCACTCAACCATTATGGTGTTTATGTTACAAAATTTTGAGTCATCCAAGTGTGAAGTGGATATGGGTGTGCATGAGTGTTGTCGAACATAGTGGTTTTGCAAGTTTTACACAGTCAAGAAAATAACTTGTGGTTTTGTGGAGTTGCTGTTAAACTATTTTCTACTCCCTAGATTTTGAGGCATTGTTGGATGAGATAGTTACAGTTCTGCATACATTCTTTTTTCTTGGTATGAGGAGATGTGGTTTATTCTCTGCATGGGAAGTTGTTAGTATGTGATTAGTCAGTCAACATTTCCTATGGTGTTGCTTGTTGGGTTCCTAGACTATGGTGCTTGATTTGTGGACATGATTGGAAAATCGGATTTGGATGTGATTTGGTGTTTGAGTCATGTTTTCTATGTGGTTATTCTCTTTGAGATCTTAGTGATGTTGTTTCTACTGTGATGATGGGTTTTCATGTTCGATGGGATTGATCTTTGCAGTTGGTGGTTTAGTTACCCATTGGTTAGAGTGAGATAACTCGGAAGTAGACTGTCTATATCCATGAGGTTGATGCAATGTTTGTGTAGATTTGTTAGCTAGCATTTTCTATGGTCACTTGTGCATTGGTGTAGCTGTTTTGAGATAAGAGGATGGAGCGTTTTGAGTACCTGAATAGTTCGTTATGGGGACCTATAGCATGTTTTATCACTATCTCATGAATAGCTTGGATACACTACTTTGTGTAAGCTTTTGATAGTGATGGCAATCTCTGCTTGTTTTGGAGATCTTAGTCCCACTTGATGGACATGTTAATGTGTGGACTTGAAGTATTTTCAGATTAACAGATGTTGGGTCATGATGCTTGAAAGCTCGGTTGTCACGGTTCAATGGGAGCTTTAGCAATGATTGTGGATTCATCACTTGGTGATGGATGGTCTTCTCTATTGTTTTAGATGTTACTAGAAGGAGCTCTTAGATCCTATTATTGCAGAAGGGTTCTTTTTCATTTGCATGGACACTGTTTGAATATTTTCAACATCTCAAAACTATGGAGGATTCTTGGAGTCTTTGGGTTGAGGTGTTGATGGTGCTTGATAGGTGATGTTGGTTTTGAGTTTGTTTGCTCTTGCTTATGCACTAGAGTTTTGGCATTATGCATTGCACTTGAGACCATGGTATGTTTACTTTGAGCATGGAATCTCCCAAGGGGGATGGTAAGGTCATGATGTCATAATAATTTCTTGATTCAAATGATTGGAACTTTGACAATAGTGTGGTAATTCTTTTTGTATTAGGTGCTTTGATCATTTTCCTAATACTTCATGATAGTGCAGTGATGCATTTGGAGTTTAGCATGAGATGATCATTTGTAGGTGCTCATGGATACATGAAGAATAAGGTGAGGTTGTATTTCTCTTGAGAGGAGAGAGTTGTTGATGTTTACTCTTAATGAAGATTTCAGCAGAAAGTACAAGAAGCCTACACCTTGGTTGAACGTGAGCTCAACAAAGACCTATGAGGAGATTTCTCTTGGATTAGCTATGATGGATTGGATATCTTGAAGGAATATTCTTATTCCCACTCTTGGTCTACTTGACATTTTATCGCTTGAGAGATATGGACCATTGTTTCTCTTAGGTGTTTTATGCTTTCTTTCATGGATATGGATCTTGAACTGCTATTAGATGATTATGAAGGATTGATTATGAGAGATGGATAGCATGGTTATCTCCTTATGCATTCTGATTACATTCATTGATGTTGAGTTTAGGAGATGCATTGGGTGTATTTCCTTAAATGGGAAATGAAATAGTTTGATCTTCTTTGAGAGGATTACATCCATGTTGATTACATGATATATGTGTTATGTTTCATCTTGGTGATTGAACGAATGGATGTTGTTAAGGCTTTTCTCTTGAATTTTTCAAGGAGATCATACTTGACATAATTGGTATTTAGAGGTGTATGTAGGAGGATTTTCTACAGGCTCATGATGTGCAGAGGTGCTCTTTCTGATCTTCATAGTCTTCCTGCATGTTTGGTTTCACATTACATTGGTTTGAGGTTTGGTTAGAGTTGTAGTGATCACTAGCTTGTCGTCATGTGTTTTCACTCATGTTCTTAGGTGATGACATGGGAGTTCATAATAATCTTTTCCTTTGTTGGAGTGCTTGGAGAACTTGGAAAGCTATAGGGACTTATGGTGAGATTGATACAGTGGAGTCTCATTAATTTGGGGGTGTACATATCATTGTGGATGTTCTGTAGTACTACATGGATTTATACTTTCCTATATGCTATGATTGGTAGACTTATTATCATTTCAATCTTTCATATTTTGATTTCTCATGTAATTATGATTTTTGAAAATTAATTTGAACTATTCATCCAACTTATACATGCTTAGACCTTGATTTATGAAAGTACATGGTTAGTTATCACAGTAGCATATATTTACACTAATATTTGATACCAACTAGGTATGGGATGATTGGATATTCTAGCACTTATACATGTGATGCTATTTCAAATCAATATTAGGTTTTATCGATTCTGGATGAAGCGATCCAATCTAATTATTATTCTAGCTGATATTTTATCTTATTTTCTAAATTGATATGATATCTTATTGTTGATACCTTTGGGATATTTTACTTGTATTCCTTGGGTGAGTGCTTATTTACATGGCTTGTACCCCCCTTCTTCCATGGTGGCATGTTGGAAGATAGGATTATTATACGAGCAGTGGACACATCTTTTAAGATATTTATTTATGCAGAGATTTTGATAGGTAGTAGCATGTTTTAGATCTATGCGGTTTTATGGAAGACTGTGACTGGTTGCAATGTTGGACAGTTAGTTCTAGTTGGATACTTCATTTTGTTGTAGATTGTCTGGTAGATTGTTATTTGTGAAAACTTGTTGATTGGGTGTCTAGAGTGTTGTTGAACAGAGACTTGGACAAGAGCAAGATTTGAACTATTGGTGTTGGTATGATCACCGATTGGTTCTTGGGTGATCCTCTAGAATTGCCAGTGATCTTTTCCAGAGTGGGAGTTGTTGCGATTTATGTACTATAATTGGGAGTTGAAACCTCTGAGACAATATCGGTGCATGAACCATTGAGAATGTCTGGCGAATTGCCCAAGTGTTACTTTCATTATTTTGCGGCTAACCCGCATTTGGTGGTTAAGATGTTGAAACTTATATACTCTGATGTTACCCACTAACTACCGCATTTAATATTTGGAACTAGGTAGTAGTCACGGTGTACTACCCCGGCCAGGCTATAGAGTGGGACCTATTGAAACCGCAGTGGTACCCTCCTAACCCACAATTATGTTTAGGTATTGGTGGTAATTAATATTCATACCTCGCGATTCAATGTTGAAGATCTCATGGCGGTAATTATGGTGTAGTCACTACCACACCACAATAAGACTTGGAGGAGCCTGTGATAGTGTGGTGTAGTCATCACCACACCATGAGGGTGTTGTGTCTTGGATGCAGTAGGGTGGTGGGCGTTTGAATCTATTTGGCTGGATGGAGGACACTGACCTAGTTGACTATCGGTGTGGTTGATGTTCATTGGAGGATCACAAATGAGTTGGAGAAGTTTGTTTGATTTCTAAGACCAATTGATGGTTTGTCCAACATAAGGAAAAAAAAGTGATCCATAGAGGTAGTTGAACTATTTCTTGTCCGTAGAGAATGAATGGTATAAACAATGAACATTCTACAATAACAAAAGAGAGGAAGATCTAAGCAAGGTTATGCTACCAAAATCTCTTCTAATAGAATTTCTTGATCAATCTTTCATTGTTAATCTATGTTGTATACTATGTGAGAGTATTGTAATAGTGCAAAGGTTGTAATAGACCGAGAGGTTGATAAGTGAAATGTAAAAAGGCGAGAAAGGGAAATAGAACAAAGTTGCTATTAGTTTGTCTCGAGAATGAAACATGATGCAATCTCTATAAAGGCTTAGTGCTTGAGTTGTATTTGTGATTGTTCTATTGCATGAATAATACAATGGTGATCTAGGCTTTTGGGGTGTGGGGTTTTCTACCCGAAAGGGTTTTCCCCACGTAAATCTGTGTATTATGTCTCATCTTTCATGTTTCTTGGTTAGAATCTGCTAATCTTTCTTGTTGAAACTAAATTTATATGTGGTACTCTTAGAAGGATTAATGTGGGAAATGAAATATGTTTGATTCCTTTTTGTGACATAGTTGTACATGTCTTTGAGGAAATTTAATGAAATTAAAAGTTAACGAAGGCACTACTATTCTTGGAGATTTCTCTGAGATGATCAGAATTTCCAACAAATACAGCCATACAACTATCAAATTTAGCCTTGGATCTGATTCCCTAAGATGGTAGATCCCAACAACAATGGGGTAATTGACATAGGAGGACTTTCATCAACTTACTTAAGTTTATGTACTTTAATTAAGTACGTTGTAGGTATTTCGAATCTTTCTTTTCCATTTTAGCTTAGGCTGCTTAAGTGAACAAAAAAAATTAGGTTCAATCTTGAAATGGAAAACTTCAATAAAATTCAAACCTCGATTTCTAGCTAGGCCTCAACCTAAACAATTTCTATTTACTCTAAAAAATAAATGACTTAATTCTATCCGATAACAATAGCCTAAGGTAGTTATAATTTTTTATTGTTGTATTAGTTGTACAATAAATGAAATGATGGCATTGATTGATTTGCTTGGGTAGCTGAAATTGATCACCGCCTTTTGTTCTCATATGTTGTACTTAAAGGTGTTCATTATCAAACCAACACTTTCACTACAAAGGAGGAGAACAAAGGACTACAAAGAAGAAAATAGAGCTGCTTTCATTCCATAAAAGAGAATTTAGTCATTATATCTTCCCAATCCATATTTTCATTGACAAATGTAAAGAAAGTTTACTGTAGGTTTTCACACAAAAAAGATATCTTACGATGTTAATTATATATATTTTATATAAAGATAGATAAAGTAGTTGTGAATTGTTTTAATTTTTTATAGAATTGATATTATGGTTATTGTCATTGTTATGTTAATTTCTTTGGTGTGTAGTTTTTTCCATGGGAAGCTTTTCAAGAGATGACTTTAGTAATTTTAATGATTTGTGTGGCTTTGTCACTCGGGTTTCAAATAAAGACTTAAGTAAGCCATAGTATCTTTTGTTCCTTTTTTATTTTTCCTAATGAGATGGCTAAAATTCCATCTCTTTCAAAATAGTGAATTTTTGTAACCACTTTTCACTTTGCAACATGTAGGGCATCAAGGAAGGGTGGTGTGATGGTGGAAGTATAGCTTTTGCTATTATTCTTGTAATTTATGTCATAGGTAAGATTTTTTTCTGGATGTTGTAGCCTTTTCTTTTGTTGGATATAATTTGAAATGATCTTTTTTCATCTTTGTGCTTGCTACTTTCCCTTTATAGAGAATCTTTCTCATAAAGATTAAGATCTCTTAAATTGAACTAAAAACTCAAAATTGAACTCTCAAATTTATATAGAGTGAAAAAAAAATTTAGCTACCTAAAGTAATATACTTATTCAAGAGCTTTGTGTTTCCTATGATATTCTGCGATAAAATTTATGTGATGTGGAAAACTATTTTAAGAATTTGTATTCATATGAGCATTTCTTTTGTTGAGCATTTTGATATATTTCACAAAAAATGTTTGTGCCTATTTTTTTTGATTTGCAGCCATTATTGACTGCCGAAAATCTCTCCAGTTCCAAAATTTGAATGAAGAATTCCAAAATTTGAATGAAGAAAAAAGGAATTTTCAACTGCAGGTGTATTTCTTGTTGTTATTTTCCTCCATCTTATATTTCATCAATAGACATGATGAATTCATCAAGTTATTTTTTTATTGTCAATCTCTTTGATTTGACAGCATTTTTGCATTACCTATACAGGTTATCTGAGGGGGGAGAAAATTTAAAGTTTACATTTTTTTTATATTCTTGTTGGCGATGTTCTACCTTTAAATATTGGTGATCAAGTATATATGTAAACTATCTAACATTATTATCCAATATATTCAATAGTCCATTCTAGAAATTTGACTATTGTTTTCTTAGATCTTTATCATTATTCATTTCTTTTCAAGTCCCTATAGATGGAATTCTAATTGAAGGACATTCCTTGTCAATTGATGAATCTAGTATGACTAGGGAAAGAGAATATATTTGTCACTCTCTCTTATTTTTCCTCCTTGGTTTGTTTGTAATATGATAGATATAATTTTTTGATGCCAAGTGTTGGGACATTATCATCAACTATAACTACACCATTTTGGGTGTAAGTTCACAAAGATAAAAAGAAATCCATTTTTGATGTCTAGATGTAAGGTAGGAGATGGCTATGGAACAATGCTGGTAAATTGTACCAAAAATTGCGTAAACTATACAACTATCAGTCTTGCAAGTGTGAAAAAATTTAGGTGACAGTTCAAATAATAAATTATCATACTCTCCCACAAAATTTAACTTCATTCTTGCAAGTGCAAAAAATTTTAGGTGACATTTCAAATAATACATCATCAGTCTCTCCCCCAAAATTTAACTATTAGCCATTGCAAATGGGAGAAATATAAGTTGACCATGCAAATAATAAAATAACAGTCTCCTCCCCACGTAGAGAAACAAACACACATATATCCACTATCTTCCTTTAGAAAAAGATCAACTATGTTTCCGGGATTGCTAAAAGTATTAACCAAAATTTTCATAGCCTATTCAAGTGTCAATCGTGCAAGTGGGATAATTATTAGGTGATAGTTGGAAATAATAAAAATATCAGTTTATCCCCCAAAATGTAACTCAGTCATGAAAATTGGGTGAAATACTAGTATAGATATTGTAAATACATCTATAAAAAAATGACCGAGAGATATCAGTCTCCAGGTATTTTTTTTTCTAGGAACTTTTTTATTTATCACATATGTCACCAGTTATTTTATTTTATTCAAACTATATTTATGCTGAAGGCATTCCCTCTATGAACAAGGCAACCTGTAAAAGTGTATCGGCAGCTATCTTGAGTATTAAGAAAATCTTAAGTCATTCGTCATTTTTTCACCATTTTCTAGTTGTTTTTCATCATTTTATGCTACTTTCCTTTCCACTATGGATTTCCACTCCTCCAAACTCTTCCTCACTGGTATCAACCTTTCACTTTCTAATCTAGCAAGCTACAGTCTAAAAATAAGGTTTCAATGAGGGTTTCAGGAGAGAGGACTCAGTAGTTGTGCACCTTAACTTCGTGCTTCTAATTATATTATGTGGAAATATCAAATCACTTCCAATTTTTACAGCAGCTTACTTGGCAGGTCCCCTATGTATAGCTTTCGTTTTAGGGCCAAATCATCAACTATGATTCCACATCAGCATATTTTTTGTCAAGATGTAGTTGACCAATACCTATGCATTCACATCATGGATAGTTGAGCGTTGATGTGGCATCACATGATTGGTTACTTTTTAGATCAAAGGAATACATTTTGTTTAATTATGGGTATTCATGTCACAACTATTAGTCATTATATAAACAACTACTATCACAACTATTGGAAATTATATAAATAACTACTATCACAACTATTGAAACATGCTCAACTACTTGGCCTACTACCCTACAGTATGTTTATTAACATGAAAATTATGGCCAAGATCCCAATAATGAGCACACTGAGGTTTTAACACTGTGTGCAATGGGTATGCCGAAGAGGTGTGGAAGGCGAATTAGGAAAACAAATTGGTCTATTTTGTGTAAATATTTTATAGCGCATGTGGTAAATTGGCAGGTCATTTAGTAAATGATGTTTGTGGAATAAAGGTCTCAATGGAGAAGTGATAGGTTAAAATCAACTATGCATCCTTTTATAGGGATCCAAACATGATCAAAACAAAACCTCTGAATGAGGAAGATAATTAGTCTCCATTACCAGCAAGGTCATGTTATGTCTGCAGTAGAGAGAGAGGGAGAGATAGGGATAGAAAGAGTGAGGGATATAGGGGGAAAGAGTGGGAGAGAGAGAGGGTGGGGATGAAGATAGAGGAAAAAATAGAGTGAGACTTAAAGAACAAAGAGAGGCTTTGAGAAAGAGAGGGATATACAAAGAGGGAAGAGGGAGATAGAGATATCAAGAGGTAGAGGGAGACAATGATAAGAGAGATAAAGGAAGGAGGACAAGAGATATAAAGAAGGAATATTTAAATACAGGAATGGAATTATAATATAAACATATAATGGAAATTTATTGGGGTGTAATGGTGGATGAGGGGCAAGGGAGGAGACCACTTGCAAATATCATAGGACATGTCATTTTAAATTGAATATGTACTAAGTTATAACATGTTTGTTGGTTTGAAAATATATTGTGATCCACCCACTATATATTTTTCCACTTCTCTTGTTTAATTTTTGTTTTTATAATTTTGTGAATTTTAAATTACATTATGCCTTTATTCTCCTTATAAAAAATCTCATACATGTTGTAGACACCTAAAAATGGTTTGGATAATCTAATTAATTAAATATGATTTATTTGATTCATCTACTTAGTCAATAAATATAATTTTTTTTTTATATTAAGTTCACTTTTAATTCTTCTATTATTTTCCTCTTAATTAAATAAAGATATCCTAAAAAGTCTTATTTAATTATCATATTCCTCTTTTATTAACTAAACAAATATCAAATATTTTCTTTATTTAATTAAATCTTCTTGTTTTGCTAAAATTTGAATAAATAAAATATATTCAAATAAATGCATAAATCAAATCCCTCTATTCACTCACCAATAAAATTAGTTTTTTCAAATCTAATTAATTTAACTATCATTCACGAGAAAAGCCTCAGGGACAAACCTGTAGGAAATCCTCTTAATCTTCTACCTCAAATCTTTCCTCTCATCTCTCCTAGTGTTTTCATGGGGGGGAACAATCCTCCATGATCAGCTCCACCTTCTCATCTCATACCATTCAAAATCCCCATATTTAATCTTAGCCTCTAATGTGTTACCCTTGTGCAAAAATGTTGTCAAAAATCTATATATATAGCCTCCTAAAGCATCAAAAAGACCCGAGAATTATCATCTTTTGTTCAAACTTACTCTGCAAGAATTAGTACTCAAGTAACCAAGCAATCATAAGCATCAATATTAGAATTTTAGTATCATCATTGCATCATGGCATCAATAGATTTCATATCACGGCAACATCATTAGTTTTTACTATAGATTCTGTTTATCAGGTTTCATGTCAGGATAGTTTAC
>VDFB02205721.1:0-23747 GCA_007258455.2 Sequoia sempervirens
CCAAGTTTCCATAGTATCTATGCCTAGGATCATGAACCATATTAATGTAGCTTCTTTTAGAGTGGTAGGAAAAAGCTTAAGCCTATGGGCATCGGTGGTATAGTCATAACTCCTGTAGAGTATGTCAAACTCAAACAAGAAGGTATCGGGATCTTCTGTGACAAGTCTATAAAACTTAGGGAGTGCTGAAGTAGGGATATTTTTTATGTTTTCAACTTCATTTTGATGGGAAATGGGGAAAGAAAAATCTTGTTGGTTCGGTCTATTCCTATTTGCATCACCCATGTCTGCTTGATGTAGTTCCAAAGAAAAGAGATTCTCAAGCTGATTTTGTTCTTTAGAGGAAACTTCAGAGCTAGTCAGATCAGGAAATGCATCAACAAAGGGGTGTGGATCTTCTTCTTCTTCTTCTCTTGGCAGGTTCTGATATTCAACTAGTTGGAATTGATTAGGATTATTAGGGAGGAATCTCCCATAATCATCTAGTATCCTTCCTCTATGCATGTAGTATCAACTCACTATCATCTAGCTCACACAAAGAATTGGTAAAGAATAAGGGGGGTCATTACTTCCTAAATGAGGGTATACTAGGAAAAAATTTCAAAAATACTACAACAAGAAAAATTACCAATGACTCTAAAGAACTCCCTAGTTTGACACCATCCCTGACAACAGTGCCAAAAATGTTGGCCTCCTACAATGATTTAACAACTAGGTCTTTACAACCATGATTCAGATATCTTTAGACATCTAATTTGAATATCTATTTCAATCATCATGAAGGTGCATTTAACTTGTCAACCCAGGGATATGAACTTGAAACGGGTCAGCACAGTATGTGTACTAGGAACTCAAAGTAGTCATTTTCATTCTACAACTAAGAAAGATGCAATGCTAAAAGTAAATTGCTTGAAAGGGAATAACATAAATGCTAAAAATAAACCAACAACTAAACTAAGCTTGAAATACATGAAAAAAATGAAAATCTGAACAACAAACAAAAAACTACTATGTTTGCTTTAGCTGTAGGAAGTCACAAAATGAAGTTCTAATGGCTACATGAACATTCAATGCCAGATTCTTAACTAATTACTAAACAAAAATTAATAACTAGGATAAACTAAGTGAAAGGATGGATTGCTTACCAAGTGGCCCTCCTTGGATGAGTATCCTCTACCACTAATGAAAATTTAGATACTCAAACTTAGAACTTCATTTTATTCATTAGGAAAACATGAGTACAATAGAGTAGTGTAACTATATCACTGAAAAATAAGAATGCAAGTACAATATTAGATCGTGCAACCTCCTAAAAAGGAGCATTTGATCCTTATTTATACTACCAACTAAGCTAGGAAGTCAACTCCATGAACTGGGAGGATTCCAATTTAGGGAAAGCAGAGAAAATGGAGAGGTAGTTATGCACGCATGGAATTTGGTCAGACATATTTGCAGATTTAGCACAACAGTAATGCCAATATTTGTTCAACAACATTAAAGTCCACTACAAGGTAGTTACATTTGGTTTGCATGGGTAATCTCCTGTCGTCAACCTCCTTTGAAATTTGAATGATTCCCTTGCTAGACATTATGGTGCATGCTCGTCTGATACTGTCTTTCTCAATTTAGTATCTTCAAATTATATTTGCATGGAAATGTTAGCACACACAATAATTTTATATCTATAACTACCTTAAAGAACATTCATTAACCATGTGCATAAATAATATAGATAGTCAATATAACATGGAAATGTCATTAAATATTTGGAGAAATCAGATTAGGCCCAATGGACCTATAGTTTCAGGAAATATCATAAAAAATATCAACACTTAACATCAAGGTCCGTGATGACTTCAATAAAAAAATCATAAATTCTACCCAAAATTAGATCATAAACTAGGCTCATCAAGGATAAATTGGATCAAGTTATTAGTCTACTGTAGAACGTGGCAAAGATTGACAAACCACAGTTCTAGAGAAATGAAAGGCCACTGAGATTACAAGATTACACCTATCATACTAATTGGAATAATGGAAAGTCAGTCCATAATAACCAGAGAAATGTTTAGGCACAAGGTACACTTGACCCATTATAGAAGCACTCTACAAGTGTCACTGAAGATTTACCATGATGTATGGTATGTCAACTACCTCACTCACAACAACAATGTGTAGTGCAAGATCTGTGGAGGAGTCCCAAGATGATAAAGGATATTTTGAGCCTCCTCAAGATTAGGATGAGATAGTAAATGTACTAATGAATGTATCTAATCTTGCTTGTGATGATTATTCTTCTAATGATGAGCCTTGTAGAGGTGATATTGATATGCAAAGACAAGAAGTGAGTGCACACCACCAGTAAATATTCTCTAATGAAGAAAGAGATGATGAAAGTCATTTCTATAATCTTGAAGTGAGTAATGTTTGTTTGAGGAGACCCTCAAATGAAGATATTGAAAGTATGACAGCTGCATTGGCTAATAGAGCAATAAGTAATTATTATTTGAGAAATATAGTTGTTAATGGTGATAAGGGAAAACCTAACAACCTGTTCATTAAAGAGAAGAAAGTAGATGACAAGGGGACTAAAGTAGAAAATAGGAAAGATGAGACAAAACCCAAAGAGGATAAAGGAACCAAAATTTTGGCTAAAAAGGGTAAATACAAGGTGGATGATCAAGTCGTTTCCTCGATTATGAAGGCTAAAGAGTAGGAAAATATTATGGAAAAGGGTGAGAAAAAAATTGACAAAATAATGGGTAAGGAAGTAGTATTTCTTGAATTACCAAAATATACCTCTGTGGATATGTTTCAAGTGTTGTCTCAGGTCAAGGTTACAATTCCAATTTTGGAAATGATGAGGATTGATGAACATAAAAATAAGTTAGTTTCCCTCATCAATAGTGTAGCCTCAGTCTCTAAAGAAAAATTTATGGTTGATCCACCTAAAGTGGTCAAGAACCAAGAAAAGAGTGATAAAGTGGAAGGAGTGGTTGATCAAAATCCTGAGATCTATTTAGGGACTAGAATTACTGTAAGCCCAATTCATATTAATCCATTTTTATTGAGTTTGATCATTGATCAAAAGTTGTTAAGAAACTTAATGATTGATTTAGGGGCCTCAAACAATGTAATGTTAGTAGAAATCATGAAGGAAATGGGTTTGAAGATTGATAATGCTTATGGAAAGTGTTGCGCTATGGAATCGAGAGAAGTACATGTCATAGGAGTGATTAATAGAGTCCCATACAAGCTTGCAACATTTCCTAAGCAAGAATTTTACATGAGTATCACAGTGGTGGATATCCCACCAAATTATGGGATGTTGCTATAAAGATAGTGGAGTGCATCCATTGGTGGAAGCATTGACCAAAAGGATGTCAAAATTGCTAGGGAACCAAGAGTCCATCACTTGATTGAATATGTAGAGGATCCATAAGAGCCAACAATAATGAACTTGGTAGATACTGGGTGATCCCACAATACTGGTTTATAATTTTTGGCCAAACTAGACACTGAACTAATTTTTTGTAACTAAATCTTCACTTTCGAGCACCTATAGTGGCTAAACCGTGAGGAATTTGAAGATGATGCAAACTAGTGATTTTTAAAATGGTGAATTTAAGCGTTCAGTATCCATGTTGCTCTGCATTGGAATAGGGATTGCACTTCTTTAAATCATATCAAAACTACGTTTTAAAGTGACACCGGAACGAGTCAACAAAACACTGGCACTTTCATGGAAGGATGAAGTTCTGAGCTGGCATGGGTTTCCATTGTAGGTGTTTCATTAGGGACATTTTTTTCCTTAATCAGTTACAGATTCAAACTTCAGTACAATTCAGAAATAGGTGAACTCTATAGCACTGGTGCAGCTGTATCCCGGGTTGGTGTGGAAGGACTTCCATCCTCTGGACACTCTTGTGCAAAAAATCTGATAATGGATAAACTGACATACTGCTGATTTTTGGGAGTGAGAAAAGCTATATTCACAAGGAAAATAAAAAAATACTAATAATAAATTCAAGTTATTTAAATTATACTTTTAGAAACTATAATAAATATACATGCTGCAAAAATGGTTGTTTAGAATGAATTCATTGTCCAAAGGGCATGAATAAAAGTAGTTTTATGTTTGAATAGGTGTAAGGAGGCTTTATGGTATGGTTTTGTAATTTGGGTTTTATCCAGGGACAAGGGTGTTTTAGATCCGAGGCTCCATTGGAATATACCGTCGATAGGATTTTTTCAAGACTTAATCATTCTATTTTCAAAGACAGAACAACAAAAGAAATCAAATCTCCAGTGCCATGGCGGGATCACTTCCAGCTGTTTCAGGCTTCCACAGGTTGGGCAGGCTGGCACAGGAAAGGGCTTCAGCGTTTTAATTGGTAAGGAGAGACCCTGGTGACGCCAAAATGGCAACATCCTTTCACTTGAATTGTTTTAGGTCTCGTTTCACAATGTTTGGTCTATTTTTCTCCGATTTTATATTGTAATGTGGGTTGAACATGCATATTTAGGTACTAAAATTCAAATAATGGAATCTTTTAAAGGTGTTGTGAAGTGTTAAACATTTCTACACTCTTCTAGACTTTATTCATTACAATTCACCTAAAAATCACCTTTTCATCACTAAACAAGTCCTATTCTGAAGTGTTGTAAAGTATTGTAATAAGACTTCACGCTTTTCTAGGGATAACTTCACTATTTACACCTTTCTTATGCTTTACATGACCCCTTTATGCCCTTATAAAGCTTAATTAAGTGTATTTTTGAATGTAAACTTGACAGATAACATTAAATGCAAAATAATTCCCAACACCAATTTTCATGTCCTAGGTGGGACCCATTCACCATGGGTGGCAAATGAGTCCCCCTTGGCTCCAAATTCAAAATATTTCAACTTTCCTTTAGGGTTTTTATTCAAAATCACTTGGTGTTGGCCTATGATGAGGTATCAATGGGTTAGTAAGGCACAAGATTGTATAAATAAGTGATTTTCACCTTGTTTTACATCTCCCACAATTTTACATCACATCTAAGCAATATTTTCATTCACTCAAGCATTCAAGCTCTTTACAACATCAAATAAAGCATTCATCGAGCATTTTGAAGCATCCATTGACATATCTTTAGATTTTATTCAACAAGGATTTGGTAAGTTGATAGTATTTGCATGTAATTTGTTTATCATTCTCTTTCATTTCATTATTTCATTAAGGGTTTGATTACCAAAGTGGGGTTTGACCAATGCAAACCCCTATTTGCTAGCCCTCAACCATTTTTCCCCTCTTGCATGTGTGTTTGCAGAACTTTGTATGTAGATTTAACAACCATTTAGGTGTTGAAGAGTGGTCAAGTAGTCAACTAGGTGCTTCTAGTCAAATCAACCATATTTCAAGCTTGGAGAAGGTATTTTTGTCCTTTTCCTACATAATTGACTTCAACAACCCAACAAGCAGATATCCTCAGATCTGTTGTTGTAGAGTTGTCTCCTGATTTCTCAAAATTTTAGGATAGGACTAATTCACCACTAGTGGTGAATGAGTCCCACCTTAAGGCTGGAAATCTAAGTTTTGTCAAATTCTGGATTCCAACACTCAGAAACCTGTTCTTGATAGTTTTCATCAGAACTAGGACTAATTCGCTACCCTAGGTGAATGAGTCCCACTGGTGAATTTTTGTAATTCCAGACAGCATCTAGAACATTCCAGAAACCTCATCAGACCTCGAGGTGCACACTAATTCAACTCATTTCTTTTTTTTCCGTATTTACTCATACTTTACTCATTATTTCCATTTCCCACTATGTTTTAGAAAATAACTTAATTCTTAGGTTTTGCATACATAATCAGTCATTTAGATCACTTAATTGCATTTAGATCATTTCATTTAGGCATAATAACATCCTAAATTTCATAATTTGAATGAACCTAGCTAGAATTTTTAGCCCTACTCTCTGCTTTTAGGTGAAAACCCCTAGAAGAGTTAGGGAGTCTTGTGGGTGCCAAAAATCGACAGTTCATTTTGGTGAACTTGCATTTTGAACACTTTACATTTGTGGTTTTCATTGCATATTGCATCTTAAGCTTATTGTTTTGTTTTTTCATCCTTAGGATTCTTAATTTGCATTAGTGAAAGACTCATTTAGAGTTCATTTTTGCATTGCATCTCATTGAAAAAATTGAAAATATGTATCTACATCCTTCATTGGCATCTGAAAACCATTAGAATCATTTTAAATCTTTTGAAAAACACAAAAAAATATCATATTGGGACTCATTCACCACCTAGGGCAAATCATTCCACCTGCACTTTTTAAACAACATTTCTGGCTTTTTTTTTGGCATTTTACTGTATTTTTGTTTTTTTTAGTTACTTCTCTGATATAGTTAGCAAATTTTTTTTTATTTTCCTTTAGCACTCCTAGATTTCCTTGCATTTGCATTCACCCCATATTTTTTGGTAATTGTATGAGTGTTTGGTGTCCCATTTATTATACTTTAGTGAGACAAAGTTCTAGACTCATGGCCTCCCACAATAGTAGTTTTATTGTGGACCTTGGTATCTCAAGAGTTCCTACTCCTAGTATGGACAATGGTGCATTAGGCATGGACAATACCACTTCTATGTCTTCACCTTTCCATCCAATGCATGTTGACACACAAAAAAAATCTCTCTCAAGAAAAGGTCATTAATATTCATTAAGATCGTGCACATTTACAACAAGACTTGTCCCTTGAAATTTTTTCCACCACTGCCATACCCATGATCAAAAACCTTCATCATTTGATTGAAAGTGATGATGGTTTACAAGTTATGAAAATAATTGTTGAGATTTACAATAAGCATGCTTCTTCTAATTCTCCATCCACAAACATTCATGTAAGCCAAGGATGACCTCACATTCCTCCCCCTTCAACCATAGCATCCATACCAACTTATACCTCTCCTCATATTGCAACAACTATGCAACAAGTTAGTCATGTGGCTCCTTTCACAATTACAACTAGCATTCCTAGTTCTCTTGTGGCACCGCAAGTCACCTCCACTACCTTCACCCCTCTTACTATTCCTTTCACTTCCCCTCACATTACAAATACTCCATCAACATTTTCTCTTCCACCTCAAACCACCTGCCCTAGTCCCATCATTACACAACTCCTTAATACTGTTTCATCCATGCAACAACAAATTTCCACCATTATCCAAGGCCAAAATGCTCCACCCACATATCATGTTCATAACATCCCCTTATCATTAGGAATATTACACACATAGATGCCATAAGGGATAAAAATGCCTAGGTTTGAGAAATACAGAGGTAAAGGAGACTCTATTAACCATGTCAATGATTATATAGCTTTACGTAGTGATTTTGTTCTTGATGATAAACTATCAGCCAAACTTTTTCCTAGGGCCTTGAAAGATATTGCATTAGAGTGGTCTTCCAATTTTCCCAATCATTCCATCCAATCATTTAATGAGCTTGTGGATTCCTTCATAAGTCACTTCCAAGTTCATATGACCCCTAAAAAGATAATGGTTGAACTAATGCATTGTAGAAAAAATGATAATGAGAAATTCATTGATTTTATTTCATGTTATCAGTCATTGTATTCTCAAGTGGATGCAAAAATTCCTTATTCACATTTGTAGAAGATGTTTATCAAAAAATTACACACAAACCTTCAGGATAAGTTAACTATGATGAAATTCCCTTCATTCATGCACTTATGCACAACCCTGCGTGAATATCATAATTTGGTTTCAAGTTGTGATTCAAAATCCACTTCTAACTGAACTAAGAAGCCTGGGCACAACAATAAAAAATTTCACAAACCAAATAGAGTATTTTTACAATTCAATCCACCTCCTCAACCAAAACCAAACCCACCTCTTCCAAGTCAAGTGTCAAGTGTTAAAGTAATGATGCCTTATACCTATGGGGACCCAAAGAGACAGTTTACTCCCTTACCTGATACTCTCCATAATACAATGAACCAATTACTCTAGCAACAAATGATCACTTTTCCTACCATCAAATCGCTTGATACCACCCACCTTTAAACCTGATGCTTATTGCCATTTTCATCACAAAAATGGCCATGACACCAAACAATGTAAGCATCTCAAATACTTAGTTCAAGACCTCATTGATTCGGTTTTTTTATCCATTGTGAGTGTTAATGATCAAGGCAATAAGTCCATTGCACCCCCTAACCAGAATTTACAAATCTTTACCAATCCCATGCCTAAACACAATATTTCATTTGTCAAGGCTAGTGAACCTTCAAACCCTCAAGTCATGAACATTGATATAAATACTGAACAACATGATATAACTCCAAATGTTACCCAAGTTAATCCTATGGATTAACTTGTGAATACGATAGAAATTATCCCTCATAAGGGTCCAACAAACAAAACTCTTGATATCACTTTTTCTTCTAAAGATATGCTTCAAAAACTTCATGATGGTCCTCTTTGCATAGCTGATAGAATCTATGATAAGTCTACCAATGGGATATTAATAGATCCCGCATGTGGTGAGAATGTGATCACAGAAGAATTTCTAGTATTACAAAATCTATATCAAGATTATTATAACAAACCAACTGTATGGATTAAAACACATTGGTTTTATCTGTTTGACGATCGAATCGATCCTACTCCCCTTACAAATACTACCCAAAACTTTGGAGGTAACATTTTGAATTATTCCACAATCGGATCAATTTTGTTTGTGGATAAGCCACCCATGGCTTCACTCAATGAAAGCAGTCCCTTCAGTTGTTCACAAATGTTTGAAGTTTCCACATGACAATGAAATATTTACCATGCACCATAGTGGCTTTCATCCATTATCGTCTAAAGGTAATTTTTCCTTAGAAGCCTTTTGGCCCGTACCTATGGAACCCATCACCCCCCGTAAAGATTTCTTTTTCATAACCTATCAAAAGTTCAAAGCCAAACACATAGCCAAATTGTCTCTTTGTAACATGCCCCTATTAGTGTCCACCCCACCTATCCTAGATGAAACCATGCTTCAACCTAAGTTCAACATTGAAAAAACCATACAACCTCATGAACAACCACCCTTAGACACTTCTCTACCATCATTTAAATGACCAAGAGAAAGTGAAACCAATCCTGTCATACCTCCCCATGTTAAACAAGTGTATAAGGCTAAAGAGAAAGTGATTGAACCATCTTCTTTGGTTTCTTCCATTCTTCCCCCTTAAGAAGACAAGGAACCTATGATGAATCAAGCTGCTCTTACACCTCAACAACGTTAAAAAAAAAGTTAAATGAAAACATGCTGCTCTAGAGCATAGGCATCATCACTATCTCCTTGCTCATCATTCTAGAATGGAAGACGATCATGATAACCAACCTCCATCTTTAACTAAAGCAATATATGACCATCCTCTTTCTCTTTACCAGCCACAAGATAGCACCTTCCAACCCTCACAAAAAAAGAACAATTCCAACAACCATAAATTTTAATACATTCTTCCTTAGAAATCATCCTTCATCCTCCTATCGTAATCAATCTTGATGATGATGATGATGATGCAGAGATTGCAAAAATAGATGAAGATGTGCATAATGATTTAAACTCTTTATTTTCATCTACCATGAGCTTAAATGATAAATATTCTCAAACAAGTGAGGAACTTGGTATGTCTCCTAGTTTGGCACTTGCAATTCTTCCTTTGGATAGTCAACCACCCTCAAACTATACTGCACATGATTGGGAGGTAGATGAATTGTTAGATGGTTGACTTGCATTCACCTTACTAGCCTTTTTTGCATTTATTTTCCTTTCTCTTTTTATTTTAGTTGATTGTATGTGTATATCGTGTTCCCTTGTATCATGTGTTTGATGTTTTCTCTCTCACCATACACTTCTTCTATTTGTACCTCTTTTCTTCTACATGTCGTACATTTCCCTTTTTTCTTTTTTTGTTTTGTGTTTTCCTTTTTGGGATGATGAAAAGCATAGAGATGCCCTATGTTTCTTCCATGTTGCCCAAAAGGTACTTATCTTTTTCATTATTTTTTTGTGTTTTCCTTTTGGGGATGATGCAAAGCATAGAGACACCCTATATCTCTTCCATGTTGACCCAAAAGCTCCTTATCTTTTTCATTTTTTTTTTTGTTTTCCTTTTGGGGGTGTTGCAAAGTATAGAGATGCCCTATGTCTCTTCCATGTTGACCCAAAAGGTCCTTATCTTTTTCATTTTTGTTTTTTTTTTTCCTTTTGAGGATGATGCAAAGTGTAGAGATGCCCTACATCTCTTCCATGTTGACCCAATCGGTCCCTTTTCCTTTTTAATTTTTCCTTTTCTTGTGTTTTTCCTTTTGGGGATGATGCAAGGCATCAAGACCATAATTTCTCCTTCATGTTGACCCAAAATCTTCTTCTTTTTCATTTCCTTTTCATTTTCCTTTTTCTTTTTTTTTTTCCTTTTGGGGACAATGCAAAGCATTGAGACCACAATGTCTCTTCCATGTTGACCCAAAATAGATTTTTTTTCTCCTTCTTTTCCCTCTCTTTGTGTCATTCTTCCAATTCTATGTGCTTTGGGGAATGATGGCAGTTCCGATCTCCTTACAAAACATTGTAGCAATGAACATACTAACCCCAAATCCATATATCCCTTATATGATTGGTGTTCTCTTTTCTAGGGAGGCAACTCCCTTTCTTTTGTTTTATTTTTCCTTACATGACACAACCTAACTTTGAAACATATGACTTGGCATATGGCTTTCCAACTTAGCTCTCATGTCTTGTTTTCTTTTTACATCTTTTTTCTTTTTCTTCACTAGTTTAAAGTAATTGCTCGGAGAACGATGTGTAGCAATTATTTTAAAGTGGGGGTCATACATTACCATATTTCATTTTTCATTTTTTGGTTCTTAGTGCAGCCTTGTCATTTCATACGATGCATTTGTCACTTTGTGGATGACATTGGGTATGATGCCCTTCATAAGTGTGATCTATCTTAGCATATTGCATTCCTCTTAGTGGCCTGATGTGACACACTGCATCCCTTAAGTTGTGAATATTCTATTCTTTGATTGGTCCTCTCTTGGAGACATTAGACACAATGTTCCCTAAGTGGTAGACCTTGCATGAGCTTAACAAGACTCCTTTGAACATCTTTTACATTTTTACATTTTTTGCATTTTACATTTTTGCATTTTTACCACCTTGCATAACACAACTTGCATGATTGTGGTACCATCATTTTTGTTCATGATTTCTAAGCATACAAAGCTTTGCTTGTCTCATGAAGCATGGACTAACATTTTCCTTTGTGGAACCTTATTAAAGTTATCAAGAGGTATAACTTTGATATGGTTGAGTAAGAAGCCCATTTAGTGGCACAACTTTCCTCATAGCCACCTTTGTGTTTGTGAGTGCATACCAAATAGCATATGTATCTTACCTTTTGGGTCTTCTCACTCGGTGTACCACCATGAGTTATGTCACTCCATAGTGAGTATACATTCTCTTTTTCAAAAAATCTGCCTAGATCTAATCCACAACTACTTAGATAGATGATCAAAGCTTCATTTGATTCTATCATTTCAACACTTGCATGTTCCTTTGTTCTTATGCTTAGTTTTCCATGGGATCTTTATCTTGGGGTCTTGATCATCCCTCTTGATTATTGTAATTCCATCTTTCTACCGTAAGTGCATTTGAACCCTCCTCTAAGTGTTCATGGCTACTTTAGTTTCCATTTGAAGAAGGTTCATCCTCTCACTAAAGTGGGGGATAAATCTACCATAGAAAAATAGCCCCTTGTCATTTTGATGGCCTTTTAGGTCTTGTTTCACGATTTTTAGTCTATTTTTCTATGATTTTAATTTGTAATGTGGCTTGAACATGTATATGTAGGTACTAAAATTCAAATAATGACATCTTGTGAAGGTGTTGTGAACTGCTGTAAAACATTTCTACACTCTTCTAGACTTTATTCATTACAATTCACCTAAAAATCACCTTTTCATCACTAAACAAGTCCTATTTTGAAGTGTTGTAAAGTCTTGTAACGATATTTCACACTTTTCTAGGCATAACTTCACTATTTACACCTTTCTTATGCTTTACATGACCCCTTTATGCCCTTATAAAGCTTAATTAAGTGTATTTTTAAATGTAAACTTGATAGATAACATTCAATGCAAAATAATTCCCGACACCAATTTTCATGTCCTAAGTGGGACCCATTTTCCATGGGTGGAAAATGAGGCCCCCTTAAATCCAAATTCAAAATAATTCAAATTTCCTTTTGGGTTTTTATTCAAAATCACTTGATGTCGGCTTCTAATGAGGTATCAATAGGTTAGTAAGGCACAAGATTGTATAAATAAGTGATTTTCACCTTATTTTGCATCTCCCACAATTATATATCACATCCAAGCAATCTTTTCATTCACTCAAACATTCAAGCTCTTTACAACATCAAATCAAGCATTCATCAAGCATTTTGAAGCATCGATTAACATATCTTCATATTTTATTCAACAAGGGTTTGGTAAGTTGATAGAATTTGCATGTTATTTGTTTATCATTCCCTTTCATTTCACTATTTCATCAAGGGTTTGATTACCAAAGTGGGGTTTGACCAAGGAAAACCCCTATTTGCTAACCCTCAACCATTTTTCCCCTCTTGCATGTGTGTTTGAAGAACATTGTATGCAAATTTAACAACCATTTAGGTGTTGAAGAGTGGTCAACAAGTCAACTAGGTTCTTCGAGTCAAAACAACCATATTTCAAGCTTGGAGAAGATATTATGTCTGTTTCCTATGAAATTGACTTCGGCAACCCAACAAGCATATATCCTCAAATCTGGTGTTGTAGAGTTGTCTCTTGATTTCTTAGGATTTTGGGAGAGGACTGATTCACCAACAGTGGCAAATGAGTCCTACCTTAAGGCTAGAAATCTAAAGTTTGTCAGATTCTAGATCCCGACACTTAGAAACTTATTCCTGACAGTTTTCATCTAAAGCAAGACTAATTCACCACCATGGGAAAATGAGTCCCACTAGTGAATTTTTGTAATTCTAGACAGCATCCAGAACATTCTAGAATCCTCATTAGA
This sequence comes from Sequoia sempervirens, assembly GCA_007258455.2. Taxonomy (NCBI): domain Eukaryota; kingdom Viridiplantae; phylum Streptophyta; class Pinopsida; order Cupressales; family Cupressaceae; genus Sequoia; species Sequoia sempervirens. Next base: position 13,130 of record VDFB02205721.1, read on the forward strand.
CCTCCAGGTGCACACTGATTCAACTCATTTCTTTCTGTTATAAATTAATTCATCCTTTACTCATTATTTGCATATCACACTGTGTTTTCAAACATAGCATAATTCTTAGGTTTTTAATACATAATCAATCATTTAGATCATTTCTTTTAGGCATAAGAATATCCTACATTGCATAATTTGAATGAACCTAGCTAGCATTTTTGGGCCTACTCTCTCCTTTTAGGTGAAAAACCCTATATGAGTTAGGGAGTCTTGCGGGTGCCAAAAATCAACGATTCATCTAGATACACCACAAGGAGATTCTCTTTAGACTATGTAATTTTATGGACCTTGTTCCAAGGAAGGATTTGGTGTAGGAGTTGTCCTCATTTCCACACAAGGTATAACATTCAAGTACTCTTTCTTGTTGAGATTTTCTTGCACAAATAATGTAGTCAAATTTATGAGGCTCTATTGCTTGGTCAAAAATTAGCTTCAAAGCAAAGATGTTAAAAGTGTTGGGAGATTTAGAATTATTGGTTTCCTAGGTTAGATCCAAATTTGTTTCTAAAAATAAAAGACTTAAGCAATATAGGAATGTAGTTTGGGATACCATAGAGGTTTTTGATGCTTTCAATATAAACTGGATAGAAAGCAGAATGAATGTCAGTGTAGATTTGTTAGCCAATATTGCTGTCAGATTAGATGATGTCACTTTTGATGACATCTCAAAGATAGAGGTGCAAGCTCAGCCTCCAGTGCCTGACAATATTTACAACTAGCAAGTATTTGATGATGACAATGATATTTTGAAGTTTTTGCATTGTATTGATCAATATGAAAGCCAAGAAATTTATTTTGGCTCATTGGTGGTGGAAGTATATGGTAAAGAAACATTGTTTGGGAATGAAGTAATCCAACTAAAAATAAATAATATTCCCAAAGGACTAGTTGCATTGAAGAATGTCTTTGATGGGCCTGGTAAAACAAATGTTAAGCAGACATCTTCCCACAAGGAAGATTTAGAAGAAATCAATCTGGGAACTGATAATTGGGTGGGTGCATGAAGTTTGTTAGAAAACAAAGATCTGATTGCAAACTAGAATAGACCTTCCATAGAAGAGAAAAACAAAAAATCAAGAGCTTTGCATGAAATGTGCAAATTGATATATTCAAAGTATAAAATAATACAAGAGATAATTTTCTTTATTAAAGCAAAGATGCCTAAACCTAATCTTATCTTGAGTAACAAGATAGCTCAATAAGATAAAGATGAAAACCTATAACTTAGGAATTAAATATGCCTAAGTAAACCTATGCAAAGTGTAATTAATAATTAATTACACCAACACTCCCCCATAAGTGCAACTTAGGGAGAAGCAAATTATTATGCAAATATGAGTCCCAACAACAAGGCCTGATTAGGTACTCATGTACAAATGAAAAGAGAGAGAAAACCTAGTGGGAAACCCCCCCTTCAGAGAGATGAACTACTGTGAAGAAGCACTGGAAGAACTCTAATGAAGCAACACTAGAATCCCAAATCTGACAAACAACGAAAGATAGTTTTGTTTGCAAGATACCAATCGGAATCACAAATGCAACAGCAGACCCGATGCCAAGAAACATTGGAAACTCACATACTGGTTGAACTCTAGAATCTGTAAGCAACAGTAAATGAAAGGATGAATGGACCCATAATGGTGAAAAATCTGGAAGTTGTGTCTCGAAGCTAATGCCAAACTCAAACTAAAACTACCCATAGGATGAGTACAATCAAGATTCTAGAAAATTAACCATAAAACCATGGCCCTCAAATGAGAAAGATCTAAACCAATGTGGATCAAGAAATATAAAATCCCAATGTGAAGTGTGAACCGAAACAAACCAATGATGTGTCTAGCTAAGCAAGAAAGATGCTTAGGGAAATAATAGGAAACCAGACAAACTCATGCAAGTTGTCACCAACATGAAATATGGATGCAAGAACCCCCCTTAATGGAACTTTATATCAGTTATTTATTACAATACCCAATGATTGCATAAGGAGATAATGTAAAATTATAAAAACATAAGTGAAAATGAAAACCTAAAGCATGAAATAAAAAATGAATGTATGCATAAAATAAGTTACACATTTTTTGGAAATAACCTTAGATCTGTATAGAGGCTGAAACCAGCCTTCCAATGCTGCAAAAATTGTGAAAATCAGATAAGCAAGTCAAAAGATATGCGTCCGGGAGTGAAAACGGAAACATCTGATTTCTAAGGTAGAAAAAAGCATCAAAAAGGAAAAACTAGAAAACCACACGAAAACCATTGTGTAGAGCATCGAAACATCTTTCTGACGATATCTCATTTGCAAAAAGGACTCCATATGCCCAAGATATGCCCATTTCAGTGAAAGTTGTCCAAAAAGCTCCGATTTGGCCCCTAGAAGCCCTTAGGGGCTAAAAAAATAGAGCCCCTGGTAACCTGGGCAGACTAGGGGGCTGGGTGTTTGGCTCCTAGGGTGGAGCCCTTGGTCACCCATGTGACCGGGGCTGGCGCTAGAGACTGCTGCCAGGGCACTGGGAGTAGCCCCCGGTCACCCACGTGGCTGGGGCAGGTGCTAAGGATTGTAGACTGGGGTGGATCTTGGCACTCAGTCGTTGATAGAACTGTCAGCAGGTCAAATAAGCCTGTGGGGGCTATGAATGGGCCAAGTCGAGCATTGGCGGAGGAGGCATGGTATCAGCGGTGTGGGGGAGTAGAGGTGGCCCGTAGGTGGAGCTGCGGTGGCTGCCCAGTGGCCGCCAGGTGGCGGGATCCATTTACTCTGGCAGCGCCAAAAAACCATCAAAAAATGAAATTTTTAATACTTTTTTTTGTACTGCGTGCCTTGGTAGGCATGCCTAGGGGCGTACGACCCTTGGGTAAAATATTTTTACCTCTCCAGACAACTGTGTCCAAATCAGACAAACTTTAAATGGAAATAGGGGTTTCTAGGCACTGAGAATCCAATGGCGAGGTCCGCTTGGGCCCAAAGTGCTTCAAAAATTAGGTGACCCCTAGATCTATCAGATAAATCACCGAGCTTGAAACCCTCATAGATCTCGAAAATGGTGATGAAAATCAATTAAATAAAAGCCATTTCTGACTTTTTCCAGTGCTCTGAATCTAACAGAAAACCCCGATTTGATCCAAGATGCTGCATAATGATGCTCAAGGAATGAAACCCTCGAGGGACCTCAAACGAGCTCTACAATGAAATCCTCCAAAAATGCTGAGAAGGGGCTATGAATTGAGGCTCTGATACCATGTTAGAAAACCAAGATCTAATTGAAAACCATAATAGACCTTCCACAAAAGAGAAAAACAAAAAAGCAAGAGCTTTGCATAAACTGTGCAAATTGATATATTCAAAGTACAAAATAATACAAGAGATAATTTTCTTTATAAAAGCGAAGATGCCTAAATCTAATCTTATCTTGAGCAACAAGATAGCTCGATAGGATAATGATGAAAACCTATGACTCAGGAATTAAATATGCCTAAGTAAACTTATGCAAAGTGTAATTAATAATTAATTATACCAACAAAGTTGGGTACCAATTTTCTGGCCACTTATGAATTTTTTTTTTTAAATGCGCTTGCGTTATAACGTGAGCATGTTATAATGCGCACGCACTATTTCGCATTTAAAAAAAAAAAGTGAAATTATTTGCCTTTGAATACCAACCCAAAGGCTTGGAGGGCATTCCCAACAAGTCCAAAGATGTGTTTTTGCAAATTCTACAATTTTTCACATAATCAGGTCCATGCTCACCATCAAGATTGCATCTAGTTCAATATTGACAAAATCGAAAACATGGGTAATGTTAGGTTCTCTCTTAGCTATCCAACGATATAATTTTTTTCACTTTTCAACAATGTTAAGCCTTTCAACCATAATTTCTTTTGTTTGTATCTCATTTTTTACCAAAAAGCAGTGTTTAGTAGTTTTTTTGTTATAAATTAACCATAAATTAAAATTTCAAATAAATTACATTTTTAGAAACTAGACTCCATTCTACAAATTTAAAAAAAAAAAGAAAAAAAATCAATTATTTTCAAAAATTTGTAGGCGGAGCACAGCCAAAATTCTGCTTTTCAGGAAGTGCCCACTTAGAAAATTAGTAGAAAATCAAATATTCATTAAAAAATTATCAGAAAAATTGTGCACCAACTAGATGCTATTAGCTAACTTCTGACTATAGTGATTTTAAAAATACTACAAAAAAGTTCACAATGCTCAGGTCGTACAAGAGTTGCTATGTTATGTTTTTCTGACAAAAACATCACCAATTTCTACACATCCCTCTTTTGAACCCCTTAATCCCAACCATTTTCAAAATAAATTAGTAGTTTAGAAAGTAGGCTTGGAGCACTTCAATCCTTGTTTTTGTTCCATCTCAAAATTTTGAGTGTAACTATCCTCAATTTCACGTCCAAGGTCAGCTTTTGCTGATTTCAGAAAAAAAGTGGCCACTTAAGCCCCCTTTTTGGGAACCATCTTGGTGCACTTACCCAATTCTCCAAAAAGGTATACATAGGATAGAATATGAAGCCTCATATTATAACCATGTTGATTTCCCTATTAAGAAAGTATATACATGTGTTTTCTTGGTCATATGATGACCTAAAGGCTTACATGGAAGATTTATTTCAGAATGAGATACTTTTGAAGCCTGATGTAAAACCTTTTAGGCAGAAGTAGAGGTCAATAAATACCACACTGTATCCCAAAATTCAATAGGAACTAACAAAGTTAAGAGGTGTAGGAATTATTAATCCTATTAGGCATTTTTCATGTGTTTCAAACTTGATTTGAGTTAGAAAAAAGAATGGCGACCTGAGGATTTCTATTGATTTTAGGAATCTAAACATAGCATCCTTGAAAGAAAATTATCATCTACCAAATATGGAGGCAATGTTGCAAAAGGTGATAGGATGTGAGTTGATATAGATGATGGATGTGCTCTTAGGCTATAACCAGGTCATGGTAAAAGAATCTAAAAAATACAAGACCACATTCACTACACCATGGGGAACCTATGTGTATGTAAGAATGCCATTCAACCTGATCAATTTAGGTGGAACATTTCAAAGAACCACAAATGTGCCTTTTGCTGACTTTATTGATCTATTCCTAGCTATATATCATGATGATTTGACTGCTCAAAGTAAGAAGGAAGAGGATCATTGTTCTCACTTGGAGAAAATATTTGTCAGAGCTCTTGAATATGGGATTTCTTTGAATGCCAAGAAATGTGCTTTTGGGGTTAAGGAAGGAAAGCTGTTGGGACACATTGTTTCAAAAGAAGGGGTCAAGAAAGATCTTGAATGTGTAGCAGCTATAGATAAAATCCCACAACCTAGAAATGCAAAGGGGATCCAATTATTTTTTGGGCTGATCAATTTTGTGAGAAGGTTTGTCACAAATTTTGCTAAAATTATTAGGCCTATCTCTAAAATGTTGAATAAAGGAAAAAAGTTAGCATGGACACAAGAACCTACCAAATCCTTTCAAGCTATAGAGGATTCCATTAAAGAGGAACCTATAGTCAAATCCCCTAATTATTCTAAGTCATTTCAATTATTCACTTATGTTTCTTTCCACACTGTAGTAGGAGTGTTATTGCAAAAGAACAAGGAAGGCTTTGAGCATACACGTTTCCTCCTTCAACAAATCTTTACAGGTTGTTGAGCTTAAGTATGATGCCACAAAGAAGCATGAATATGCATTGGTTAAAGTGGTAAAAAAAAATAGAACATATTTAATGGGAGAAATTGTTATATCATATGTTCCAAGTGCAACAGTTAAAGATATTTTCACTCAATAGGAGACCACAGGGAGAAGATGCAGGCAGATCAATAGGATCCAAGAGTTCAATATTGATATCTAGATTACAAATCTAGTAAGAGGTCAGGGTCTAGTTGGTAATAGGTTAGGGTCTAGCTAAGTTAATGGTTGAGACCAATTTGGAAGCCAATCAGATAAATCAAGTTGAAAAAAAAATGTTGCACCCATATGTGATATGCAGACCTATGGATGGTACAAATGAATTGTGGAGTACCTATATGTCTAAAATGCAATGCACTAAAGGAATGCCTAATAATGAAATAATAACTCTCAAGATACAGGTAGTCAAATATATCATTAGTGATGGTGAGCTCTGTTGTAGAAGCCCAAAAGGTCTACTACTTAGATTTGTGGATGGAGGTCAGGCATAAGAACTTTTAATTGAGATGCATAAAAGAGCATGTGGGGGTCACTACATGGCAAAAACAACTGCTCACAAGATACTTCTCAAGAGAAGGATTTTAGTGGCCAACTATATTCAAAGATTCTCATAGGTTTGTTAAGAGATGTGATGCATGCTAGAGGTCCACTAGTAAATTAAAGTTCTAAGGTAATCTACATGTTAGGCCAATCTCAGTTCAGGCTCCTTTTCAACAATGGGGCATTCATTTCATTGGTGAAATGTCAAAGAAATCAAGTGGGGGGAATTCCTAGATCCTTGTTGCAATAGATTACTTTACAAAGTGGGTAGAAGCAATTCCCAGAAGGAGGGAAAAAAGAAAAGTAGTAATTGATATCCCGATGAATAATATATTGATTATATTTAGAGTCCCAGAAAGAATCATTTCTGACAATGCCATGTGCTTCATATATAAGGAATTTACTGATTTTCCTAATAAGCATGGTATATGTATCTCCTACTCATCTCCCTATCACCCATAAGGGAATGGACAAGAAAAATCCAACAACAAGAGTTTGATGAAGATCATCAAATGGATAATTGAGAAGAATAACAAAGCATGGGATTCAAAGTGTCAGCTTGCATTGTAGGTAGACAAGACTATAGTCAAGGTCATTGGGTAGTCACAATTTAACCTTGTTTATGGAGTAGAAGCAAGGATACCTCATAACAACTTGTTAAAGATGTATAGGTTTGTTCAAGAATATGATACTGACATATGTGATGAGATGCAACATAGGATGGATGAGTTAATTGAGCTTGATGAAACTAGAAGAGAAGCTCATATAAGAAATGAGAGGTTGTAACTTCAAGTCAAACACCTTTATGACAAGAAGGCCATTGAAAGTAAATTTTAAGTTGGATGTATGGTATTAATTTTGAATGCAATTATGGAAGGAAAAGGAAAAAATGAGAAGTTTGATCCTTTATGGATTGGGCCATATTTGATTGCAAAAAAACACAAAGAGGACTCATATTTCTTGTAATCCTTGACAGGTGAAGTTCTAGAACTGCCAGTACATGGACAGTTCTTGAAGTCCTATTTCTTGTGAAATAGGTTATTTTGCATGTACATTGTATATTTTTGCAATTAGTGTACATAGGTTTGGTGTTTTTTCTTTCGGTTGCATTTGCGTGCCTTGTTTGAGTAAGCTCCTAGGTTTTTTGTCTCTCTGTGTTGGTCTGCTTCACTGTGAGATCTGGATTCTTTCCATACCCACCAAAGGTATGTATCCCCAAGCATGAGCCACTAGTAGAGCTACTAAATTCTTTTGAAATTTTTGGGTGAGTCTTGCCTTGTCATGATTTTGAGATTTTGTGTTCAAGGGTAGGGTTTAGGGTTTAGGTTGAAAAACCCTCTTTTCAAACTTTGTATAGTCATGGTCCTTGAATACTTTAACCTTCTGTTGACTTGTCACACCTAGTTTCTAGTCACTTTAGTTCCAACTCAAGCCATTAAAATCATTATTCACATCGGCCTTTTTTGTCTAGGTTTGTCAGTCATCATCTGCAAGGTTGTCATTTTAATTTTTCCATAGTCGAGATAAATATTTCATGTCTTAAGACTTATATATTAAGTCTTTCCTCCTGAGGGTCAATTCAAGTTGACCTAGTCATGGCCTTGTCTTTAAAACTAACTTTGTTGCATGTGCAAATATCACCAACCATTCTATCTCAAGAATTGATCCTAGTCGTTCCCCACCAGCCCCACATTATTAAAATAATGGTTAAATAAAAGTCACGGGGTCAGCGGGCTATTGACACATGTACCACTGTGGGTGTGGGTCCCAGTCTTCACTATTGAATCTAGTGTCTTAAGCTTTTAGATCAATGGCCAAAATGTGACAGTGAGATTGAATCTCAGTTGTTCCTCTCTCACCCCACATGATTAAAATATTGCTTAAATAAAAGTTGCAAGGTTAGCAAGCTGCTGACACATGGATTCTATGGTCAGTTGGAATGAGAGAAAGTGGAGCCCAGATGTAGATGAGCTAGTGTCTAGTTGGAAAAATGTCATTGTTCGTTGGAGTGGAACACGACAACAATGTAAATTCAAACATCATTGACTTAATCTGAGTCATCCGAAAGGCCACGTCATAGGGAGATCGATGGAAAAAAAATAAAATTGAAGATACAAACATGATAGCCATTTTTACTTCACACGAGCGAGCATTAATGGCATAAATGACTTCCAAAGCTAATCAATTTTGCTTAAAATTGGATGTAAATGATTAGTTTTTGCATAATTGACAATTGTGAACAAATTTGGAGTGCACAAGAGATTGAGAAGAGGCATTTGGAGAGTTCAGCATAATCAACATTAGGGTTTCCTACAAATAAAAGGTCGTAAGTAAAAAAAACATAGTTTTTTGTACTTTATTCAAACTATTTGGAATTAGCGTTAATATTTACTACACATTAAGTCGAATTGGATTTTGTACTTTGTTTTAATTGATTTAATGAGGTTTGAATTTTCTTTAAAAGGTCATAATTTTGTCAAATATTTTGAATTTTGTACCTTCAAACTTAGCCTAGGCTTGAATTCATAACTAGGTCTTAAATCCTTTTATGCCAAAGCCCTAAATTAGTCTGAACCTATCTTGTTTCTAATGGCGCCCAAAACATAGGTCACCTGCTTTGCGAAACCAAGCAGACTATTGTCCAAGGATATAGTTGAATTGTTGAAACTCTCTACTAACAAAAATATTGAGGGAATAATTTTGTTTTATGGTCCTAAAATTAAAGAGGGATTAATGGAAAAGCAATTGTCTATTAAGGATTTCGAATTGCATTTCAGTGGATGGTAATTATTTCAACACTGGTTTGGAAATAGAAATCTTGGTGTGCCTATTTACAATCCTTGGAGATTAGACATGGGAAATTTGGTAGTTCCCAATGTATACATGGATGTTGACCTATTGAAGGACATTGCTGAGAGATGTGATCCAACTTCCAAAGTAATTAGAGCATTTGATGGTAAGGAGATGTTGAGAATAACTAGGGAAGAAATTGGAGATATTTTCCAGCTGCATGAGTGGAACAAGGATATGATTCCTATTGATATGGATATCTTCAAAAAGGAATATCAGAACACTAGGGTCCTGCTTAGAACAATAATGTTACCTATATACACTACCAGCACTGGGGTTGGGAAGTATAGGTAATAAATATATATTGGTAGGGATGACTTAGAGCCCTTCCCCATGAAGTATTTTTCTAACTACTTCAAGAAAATAGTTTATTCCTTATGCCAAATCATTGGTTTCACTCCACCTAACAGCTTTCCAAGAGAGTATAGTTATATGGTAGCACATCCATAACACCCAACCTTTAATGTAGTCTATGACTATGCCACATATTTTTTCTGAGTGCATCCATAAGGGTTTAGTTGATTTGCAGGGTGGGAAGAATTGGATACATTTTTGGTGGTATTCTCTCTTAATGCATATGTTCATGTATAAAGGAGAGAAGAATTTTGAGAAGGATATTACATTGAAGAAGAAGGAAAATGTCATAGATCTACCTATCCAATGCTAGATCCAAATTCTTGACATAGATGACCAGAAATTTGATTATGTGGCTTTCCAAAATGCCTTTGCCTCAAAGTTGAGGAGGTTCCTAATATGTGATCCACCAAGGATCCCTAAGGAGATTCATGAATTCCTAATGGAAAGGACACCATATTTCAATTTGATCCATAATTGGAGGGATGTAATCCCATATCCTAACATAACAATCTTCAAATTCTATCGCACAAATGTGAATCCATTTGTACTACCAAGAGATGTGCCATTGAGGATTGGATTTCTGCAAATCATGCAACAACTAGGAGTAGCTCAAATGGTACACTTTCCTGAGACATTGATAAAGGGCTCTTTCTTTCTATAATGGACAACATTTGTTGATTTTGTAATGGTGAAGGGATGATGGAAGGATTTGGTGCATCTTCTTGCACCATATAAATTGAATACTATGTGCCCAAGAAACCATGACCCTAAGGGTTTTATTGCTACAATGAAGGAAAAACATAGAAGTGTCTCTTTTGTACACAACTTTTTCTATCTTGAGGATGTAATCAATATTTTCTTTGACTTCCAAGAACAAGAGGAGAGAAAAAAAAATATTTCTTTCAATAAAATTATTGAGTAAGCTAAAAGCTCCAATCCTAACTATGCTCCTATGTCCAATATCAAGGGTGAGTTCAATAGAATTGTGCATGTTATAGACAATTTTGAGAACATGGTATCTTGAGGGAAGAGTGTATGGTTACAGATAAAGGAAATTCAATGGAAATTGAGGAAGATCCTCACATAATGTTGGAGGAGAGAACCTCCTACTAGCCACCATCAAAGATA
>VDFB02205722.1:0-19789 GCA_007258455.2 Sequoia sempervirens
CTTGAGATAAGACAATGATAGAATAAAACTGAATGCTGAATGGAGAGAACTCAATGAATATATATACAAGAGAGGATGAGAGACGTGTCCCTTCATTAATCTCAAAGTCAGCCTCCAAGAAATATAACTTTTAATAACCAAGAAGTCGGCTATCACAAAATCCCACCTCCTCATTTAATTTCGATTCTCTTCATTAAATATATGTTAAGCCTCATTTATCAAAAGACGTTTCTTCACATGAAATCGCATTCAACAATTAAATAGACGAAGGCTATTATTTAATTGTTATGCGATCTGGGCTGGAAGAATCGTACGAAGCTGCTATAAACAACAACAGTCATGTCGTCTGGAAGACGACTTCTTTTGTGGGGGGGATGATGTAAGTGTTACTGTCTTAATTGTAATTGGAAAATAATTAGTGTAGTGTATGTCATATGTACTCGGGTAATTAAGTCTCGATTAGTGGTCAATGACTTGTTATGCAATGCCACGACGGTTGGTTTCTCAACCACCGCTGAGGGCTATATGTACTGGAGTCCTTGTAGTCGAGAATATATTATTGGTAGTACTGTTGGCATCTATGTTATTGTAATGTTGATACTTTACTATTGAACAAATGAATAGAAGCATTCCTTATTTATGCATCTCGTGTTTTGGAATATGTTGTACGTATCTATGTTCTATGCATAACTTAGTTAACCTCCATTATACGTTGAAATACATCCTATAAGGTAAACAAGGTGATCATTTAGAGAGAGGTGTTTGATAAGCTAACAACATTTCAAGAATGCGTGCAAGTGTAGTTGTCCCAAAGCCTTGCTAGTATTCAAATTCCAATGTTCTTGATGATGAGAAGGCACCCAAGGTAAATGATTAGGATCCCTTTGTAGTTATTAGGCACAAGATTGCTTTAGATGATGGCAAGGTGGCTTTAGATAAGAATGTAGCAAAGGTTACTGTGGCTATAGGAGATGTACATTTAGGTGGAGAGGTTCATGATGAGGATGAGAAGGTTCCAACAAAGGTTAGTCCTACCCAAGACAACCATATCTAGAAGGGAGATTAGTTACTTAGGATACAATGCTAAGACTCTTGGGAAGGAAAAAGAGGATAGGGGATGAGAGTATCACTTTGAGGATCCGAAAACAAAATTAGCTTCACCAATGAACTATCCTGCAAGGAAAGAACATTCAAGTGCAAGTAGTTTTACAGGATGAAATTTGAAGGAGGCGAGTTAGGAGGATGCTGTTTACGGGCCTCCCATGCTAAGCACGCCACTCTAAGGGTGGAATTGTCTTGGTTCAAACGTTTCTGCCGCTCGGGGCCAAGGGGTGGGTTGTCTTGGTCAGATGCTTGTGCTCTTGGGCTTAGATGGGTTGAGTAGTTTACAAGCACCCCTTTCAAGGCTCCCCTATCAAGCCAAACTATATCTCATCCAAATTTGTCTATGAGTGAAGGAATTGTGCAATTTGATTGTATCTAAGAAACTAGAGCATGTCTCCCAGTAATCAATCCCCTTAGTTTGTGACAAACACTTGCCCACCATACATACCTTTATCTCACTACAATCCAACAACAAGAAATTTCATCCTGTAAAACTACTTGCACTTGAATGTTCTTTCCTCTCAGGATAGTTCATTGGTGAAGCTAATTTTGTTTTCGGATCCTCAAAGTGATACTCTCATCCCCTATCCTCTTTTTCCTTCCCAAGAGTCTTAGCATTGTATCCTAAGTAACTAATCTCCCTTCTAGATATGGTTGTCTTTGGTAGGACTAACCTTTGTTGGAACCTTCTTATTGTCATGTCCCCTTCTCAGTGACATCTCTCAGAGGACAGGATTGGCCTATTACACGACCCTCGTAGGCTGATTGTTTGGATAGAGGGTCACTTCGGAGCTTGGCTCAGCTTCAGTCAGCGGAGTTTGATCAGTTGTCTTTCATTCTGGCTCGATCGGAGACTTTTTGCAGAATTGCTATTTTTAGCAGTTCCTGGCAGGCAATGTGGGACCACTGCTATTTTTAGCAGTATGGCTTTGGCGGCATCCGGAATCACTTCAGAGTGCGTCAGCATCAGACGGAACAGGAAACGGATAAGTAACGAGGAAAATATTAATATTTAATTGTATTGGTTAAATATTAATTATTCAAAGATTTTATAATATAAAGTTATAATTTAAAATTATAACTTAAGTGATTACCTTGAGGGGTGCGCCATCATTAAAGGGGGCCAGTCTGACATTTGATTTAAATTAAAATATTCAGCTGAGAACTATGGAGAATTAAAAGATTAAAATATGAATATTTTATTAAAACCCTATTTTCAAGGAAATCGCACTTTTCAGCATATTTGAGGATTTGCCTTGGGTTTTGAATCATTATGTGATTATTGATTTTGAGAGACTGATCAAATTGATCTGAGCCTGAGACTTTAGGGTTTCGTGTTCGACTTCCTTGGGGAACGAGCCATCTCCAGCGGAAAGCAATTCAAAGAGTGTGCAATATCACTTGATCTATTGCCAACAGAGGTTTTCTCATTCAGAGTAAACTACAGAGCTTCAGAGAAATCAATATTGTCAGAGATTCTTCAGCATTTGAAAACAGAGATCATCTATTAACTTGGGCGCATCACATTCAGAGACTTAGGCATTGATTTTGGTGAAGGCCGTACAATATTTATTGCTGTCCTGTCAGGCCGTACCTTGCTGCAGGGCCGTACTTCTGTCTTGAGCCGTACTTCTTCAATAAAAAGAAACGCCTGTCTTAATCTTGCCAATCCACTTCCTTCTGGGGCGCTGGAGTTGCTGGAAACATTGGGAATCATCAGACTGGAGAAAGGCCAAGCATTACTTGCAGCCGTACAAAATCCGTACCTTCTCAGCTTGCTGGTTTACCAGGTTTTTACGATAAAAAATCATTATTTTATCTTTGCATGTTAGCAGATCATTGTTATATGGAGATCATTTGAATAATAAAAGAAACGCCTTCATTTCTTATTGTATTTCTCAAGCAAATTGAAGATCTAGTATTTTTAGAGAATTTATTATTATTTTCTAGAATAGCCGTACTGTTCACTTATTGCATCAAAAACACAAAAAATTGCAAAAAAATCACAAAACTTCAAAAACCTTCAAAAAAAGGTCAGAAACTCAGTCGGAGGCAGAAAAAGGGGAAACTAGGGTTTCTACAGTGGTATCAGAGCTAAATCCTGCCATCCTTAGGGTTTATCACATCTGACAGAGAATTTGTACATCTGGTGTGCTCTGTGAGGGCGTGCCTTGATTGGCAATCACGGTTTATTGACGACCCGGATATCATAGGTAGCGAGGAATAACCTTAATTTGAGATCGATATCAGAGAATGAGAGATCGAATAAGGGATGGGGATGATCTTCGAGTCTTGCTCGCACTTTCGAGGATACTCGTGCAGGTCGGCTGACGGTCGGCAGTATTGCAGCAATTAGCGGTGGCTCTGAGAGATTAGGGACTCGAGGGAACCCGTCACCACATCGTGACGATGACAGGAGCGAGGCAGGGTCAGGGGGAGCACCTAGGACTGTGTCACGGACAGCCGATAGGCCTACTAGGCCTACTTTCACGAGACAGGAGCCCGATGAGGCTATACCAGGTGATGAGCACGAGGATTTGTTTGCTGATAACCTTATGGCAGCAAATGAGGAGTGGGAGTTGATACCTCCTGCAGTCAGAGAACGGATCTCTTTTGACCGTTTTGTCACACAGAGGCGAGAACATAACAGGGCTCGACAGGATTGGAGACCCCGGCAGCAGAATAATGACCTCAAACATGCAACTAACAGGCTTAATTTGGCGATGTTTGATGGTAGTGGGAAGATGACTGCCCAAGCTTGGATTAGCAAGCTTGACACATTCCTCACCTTGCGTCCGATGGCTGAGCGAGACGCTATTAGATATGCTACACTGCACCTCGAGGGAGTAGCATACGACTGGTGGCACCATGGCATGGTCACCTTACAGCACGACAGGATTACTACCTACCAGGAGTTCGTGGATAGATTGGTAGAGAGGTTTGACCGGAAGGATCCGGAAACCTACTTCCGAGACTTAGCACAGTTGAGGCAGAGTGGCAGTCTCGAGGCATATATCAGTGATTTCAGAGACTATCCGTCATGGTCCCGAGCATATCAGAGAGGCGGTTGGTAGTTCTCTTTATGGAGGGTTTGACCGAGCCACTTAGAGGCTGGATCAAAGCCTTTGATCCTCCATCATTACAGGAGGCGATGAAGAAAGCACGTAACATGGAGTTTGCAGCCCCGACAAATAAATTCAACTCCAGAGGTTCTTCATCATTCCGAGACAATAAGGGCTTTAATAAAAACAAGGAAAAATCTGATTATAACAAAGACAAATCAGATTATAAAAACGATTCAAAAGGTAAATCAGCGTTTCCACCTTTGGATCGTGAGGCCCTGAATGACCTTCGCAGGAAGAAGCTTTGCTTCTACTGCAAGGGACCGTATGATGCCAGTCACGATTGTCCTCTAAGACCTAAGGGCAAGGCAAATCGTGTTATGTGGGCATACTATGAGGACTCAGAATCAGAAAATTCTGATCAGCCAGAGCATACAGATGATTCAGAGTCAGAGGCTCCAGAGCCGAGAGCAGAGATAGAGCCCGAGCTTCAGGTACAGGAGGCCCGTTTGTCTAGCATCCAGCAGGAGGGTTCTTTCAGGCTTCGTGGTGTATTAGCAGGTCAGAGGGTTATCACCCTATTGGATACAGGAGCCACGCATAATTTTATAGATGCTAGATTCGTTGAGAAACGAGGACTCATCACTGAGGACTTCGAGGGCATCAGAGTCAAAGTGGCAGATGGGTACACTTTGAGATGTGAGCGCATGATTAGAGATCTCCCCTTACGCCTGAACAACTATGAGTTCAAGGCAAATTATTACGTTGTTAATATGGGAGACATTGACTTGGTCTTGGGAATGAAGTGGTTACACTCATTGGAGGAGGTTACACTTCGTCTCAAGGATATGGAGATTCGTTTTGAGGTCGACGGGAAGACACACATCCTTAAGGCAATACGGGACAGCGACCTTAAAACAATTTCCTTTCGCCGAATGGAGCGGCTCATGCGACATGACATGGTAGAGTGGGCTGCAGAGTGTCATCTAGCACCTTTACAGGAGGGACAGCAAAAGACAGAGTATCATCCAGACATCCAGCAGTTGAGAGTCAAGCATGACAAGGTGTTCAGTGATATTCCGCCAGGTAGACCTCCAGAAGAGGGATAGAGCACATCATTGAGCTCGAGGAGGGAGCGAAACCCATCATGATAACTCCTTACAGGCATCCGAAAGATTGAAGGATGAGATTGAGAAGACCATAAAGGAGTTACTTGCTATGGGTCACATTAGCCGAGCAAATCACCGTTCGCCTCTTACATTTGTATTGGTGAAGAAGGATGGAGCGTTGCGCATGTGCATTGATTCTGAAGTCTGAATAAGAGGACAATTAAAATAGATGCAATCCGAATTGATGAGCTCCATGGTGCATTATTTTACTAAAATTGATTTACGGTCGGGTTATCATCAGTTAGAGTCCGTGAGCACGACATAGAGAAACGCCTTCGAGATGTCATTGTGGTACCGAGTTCGTAAGTGATGCCATTTGGACTCACTAGCGCACCAGCCACTTTTAGTCTCGATGAGCAGGGTTTTCCATTCCGCTGAGGAGGGTTTGTGTTGGTCTTTTTCGATGACATCGATATCACAGCGGACTTGGCGAGGAGCACTGCCAGCTCATTTGGAGACAGTGTTGAGCATCTTGGAGAGGGAGTCCTTGTACGCCAAGGAATCCAAGTGCGACTTGGGAATGACCGAATTGTTATATCTTGGTCATATTATCAGTGCGGATGGAGTGCGCATGGATCCTGAAAAGATCGCGCCATTGTTGATTGGCCCACACCGGCGAACCTGACGCAGTTGAGAGGGTTTCTCGGTTTGTGTGGATTCTACGATTAGGTTCGTGAATGGCTATTCCCACGACATGCAGCTGATGGCGGACTTGATGAAAAAGAGGCGTTTGTTTGGACTTCGAGGCAAGGAGTGTTTTGTGAAGTTCAAGAGTTGATGACCACTTGCCCTGTTTGGCACTACGAGCTTTCTGAAAGCCGTTTGAGCTTCAATGTGATGCATCAAGTGAGGGCATTGGTGCGGTGCTTATGCAGGACAAGCACCCGATAGTTTATGAGAGCCGCAAGCTCAGAGGACCCGAGCGTTTGTACAGTATATATGATAAGGAGATGCTCGCGATTATGCATGCTTTGGCAAAATTTAGACAATACCTTGTCGGCAGCAAATTTTGCATCAAGACTGATCATAACAGTCTGAGACACTTCTTGGGGCAGCGAGATCTCAATGACAGACAGCAGAAGTGGGTCAGTAAGCAAATTGAAGATCTAGTATTTTTAGAGAATTTATTATTATTTTCTAGAATAGCCGTACTGTTCACTTATTGCATCAAAAACACAAAAAATTGCAAAAAAATCACAAAACTTCAAAAACCTTCAAAAAAACGTCAGAAACTCAATCGGAGGCAGAAAAAGGGGAAACTAGGGTTTCTACACTTATCCTCATCATGAACCTCTCCACCTAAATGTACATCTCCTATCATTAATTGCTGCAAGCATCATTATTGCATATATATATTAAACTTACTTCCCTTATTGATTTATCATTTGTCTCCATTTATCTCTTCTTGAGCCAACTTCTTCCCACATATTTCTTCTTCCAAATCTGAGTATACCATATTAAAGTATCGGCTGCTATGCTCAGGAAAATACTCCTATTTCTGTCCTTATTTGTTGTTTATATAGATCTGTGTTTAAATCTGATTATATTCCATTCTGTTGCCTTTCTAAGTGCAGATCATTATTTATTTTTGAATGCCATTCCTTGATTATAGTCGTCTAATATATTTGTTGTTTATATCCTGAAATATTCTTTCTTTTATTGATGCCTTTTACAAGTGATTTAACCTTCCTTATATATTGTTTCCTTGAGAGAGTCATACCTCTTCATTGAGAGGGTGTGATTTCTCCCAAAGGAGATGACTTTTACAAGAGAGACGCCCCTTTAGAAACCAACACTGCCCTTCCATTGATTATGATTGCTGTTCTTAACAGTTGCCTCTTTACACTTAACCGCTTCCTCTTCCTACATTTAATTAATCACTGTTCTTTATATCCTAATTGCTGCCTTATTCATGACAACTGTTTTTAGTTATAATAAAGATTGCTGCCTTTATAAATATTAAGTCTGCCTTCATTTAATGAACCGCTTCCTTGTTTGTAGTTATTATTAATCATGGCCCTTATTATCTTTTTAACCGCTGGACTTTATTTTTGTCACATCCCGTTTAATTAGCTTATATTAATCACTTAATTGTAGTATTAATCATTCAATAACAAATGATTAGGAAAGATAAGGTGGTTACATTAGGTTATTACTTGAAGGGTAATTAAGAAAAGTGATTATAATGATGATGATTAATTATATATTCTGATTCATAAGTGCATCATGAACTGTTAACATTCTCTTAGATTGGAGAAAGAGTACCATCGAGGAAAAGGTTTTAGCTGGTGGAGGTAACTTGTCATGATGGAATCGCACACACACGTAGAATCATGTAGCTAGGTTGCATAAGATTAGTGTATTTGTGTTCCTTACATATATATGGTTGCCTGAGAATGAACCTAGGGAGCTTGTATAAGTATTGGGCATTGAGCCAAACTTAACACAACAATGTGCTACTGATTGATACATATTGTATTCTAGAATTCTGTCAAAATAGAATTGGCATAGAATACAGAGTTCATCATTACAACTACATATATGATAAATTTATATATACATATGCATGTTTATTACTTAAGTGGCCCAAATTCCTATCAAGCATATTGCTGGTAAATGAGCATATACATGCTAAGCTCATGAATTTTCATTTTACGGTGTGTATGCATAAGTATAGGTATACATCGTTAATATTGAGTAACATTATATTTAATATTAACATTCTTTTAGTACAGAATAAAATTAATGTTATTAATAAATGACATTAAATTTATGAAGATATTATTAGTTATTTTATCTTATTTAAAGATTTTTAAAAATAGTAAGTAAATGTGATTAATATTAGTAATTATTATTATTGTCAACATTCTTATGTAATGTTAAAAAAAGGCAAAATATTTTAAAAAGAAACAAAATAAAATAAGCCTTCCACATACTGGGGCATGCTTCCACGAATTGGATGGAAAGCTATCGTGGAGGATGCTGGCAGAGGCTGTGTAATCAATAAATACACCTATTAGTTGCATGCCACAAGGAGGGCCAGAGCTTCTCCATCTTTGAGAGAGGGGAATAAGGATATTCGATGGGGAAAACAAAGGGAAATTTTTTTAAATACACAGGAGGATCGGAAATTAAAGAGGAGAGATAGCTTTAGGGAAGCCTTGCACCAGCCAAACCAAAGGGGAAAACCAAGAATCTGTGAAAAGGAAGAAAATTCTACAACACCAACGAATTATCAGAGGTATGAGGAGGTTCCCTTACAATCTTAAAATATTTATTGGGTATAATTTTGTGTTCTGCTGGATATGTGCCTGTAAGTGAAAAAAAACTAAATAAAATTTTAAGGTGTTGATGTAATCTGGAAAGTAAAGGACCTGAACCTTCCTCTTTCAATATGTTTTCAAAGGAATTCGCATAGAACAATGCTTATATCACCAGAGAGAGCAGCTGGGAAAAGGTTTTAATTGTATTCTTTTTCTTGATAGCTTCCAACAGAATTATCTTTCATGACAAATATACTCTCTTGCTTTAAGTTAGCAGCCTGGTAATTGGTAATTAGAAGATGAAATTCAGAAATAGCTGCATTATTATTCAGCATTACAGGGGCTGAATTTTTGTAATTTAATGGTTCTTGCTGTTGAGTATGACAGCTTAGAGTTGTTAGAATGGACACAAATGGATGATATATTTATGCTGTTACTAAAATTTATAGCAGACTATAAAATCTGAGCCAAAATTTATAGAAATAAAAACTACAGGTCATTGGTCTTGTACAGGCAGATCTGCCAATAGGCTAAACTATTGCTTACAGCTATGCTATGATTAATACATAAGACTGTAAGGAACTTGAATTTTTCAAGAAATGAATCAAACGATGGCCAAGAAATTTTGTATGACTAACAGTGGTGTACCCATCAAGTTTTCATGAGTAAATCATACGCGCATAATCACCTTCATACCCTATTGTTTATTTATTTATTTTTACCAAATTTGTACAGTCTTGACCAACATAGAATATGTATTTACTATTTTATAAAATCATGACTGATGTTGAAATATATATATACTTATAAGAAGAGATTGACCAAATAATGAAAGCCATATATATTGAAATTAGGATCAGTACTAGAATCCAAGACTTAACAAGAAAGAATATGCAACATGAATTACTTAAATATTATGTTGCTGGTTACCTTTAAACAATAAAGAAAGGAACTATTTTACAATGGGTATAACTTCCACTTTTGGCTAATGGAATTGCCATTATTACTTAAATCAAAATGATAAATTAACTAAGACCATCCAAAGGTTTCATGAATGGCAGTGCATTATTTTCTTATCCAATCAGTTGGTCTCTTAATCAACGATTTAAATTACACAAAATTTATAAGACTATCATGTCATCAAACTACTGCTTGGGGTAACTAGTGAGCTATATTGCAGATAAAACTGCTCTTTAGTGGTTGGGATTCTTGGCAAACCATTTCTGAGTTTGTTTCTTCATTCTTCCACCTTTCTGGAACATATTGAAGTTTTGATTTTGACCTGATAACATGGAAGTTATGGTGGTTTAAATGTTTCCCTATTTTGCTTCAATCAGCAAATTGGAAATTGTTAAGTAGCTTACGATGAAAATATATGATTCCAATAGGAATAATCATCATATGAGAGGGTATTATCATGAAATGGGCTGATTTTATTAATTGGTATGATCCCTTCATTGATTCTAAAAGGGTTCTAAATTCGGGAAGTAATGAAGGAGGAAGAAGACCTCTTTTCCCTAAATCTACTTATTTGAATAGAATTAATAAATTTGATAATATTCTAGATTGGACTTCTTTATGAACTGATCCGTAAACACCATTACCTTAGGATATATTATTTAAGCTAAAATTGAAAGATTAAAAGTCAATTACAGGCTTGTTTGCTGATGTTGTTTATATTTTGAATGTCTAGTTATCGTAGTGAGATGATTGGGACATTTTATACTGTAAACATTGTTGATGTTGTTTGCATCCATAAGTGCATTGCTTGAGTTGATATGCACTCTCTTATGTTACATATGTGATCCATGGATATGCATGATTATTGTGAGAACATGTAGTTGCTAGTGATTCACTTGGTACCTTGGATTCCGTCATACATGTTAGTCATCTACTGCTAGATCCTTTGTGATGGGTCCGGCTTCTTCAAGTGGAGTAGCACGGGGAAGTTAATGCTTCACGGTAGGGTGGATATCACCTTGATGATGCTCTCTCTCTTCTGCATCAGATTACAGATAAATGAAATAGAGAAGGGTTTGCAATGCAAGTGTTCATATATTTACATATTTGCATATGTCATCCTTTACAGTTTGAATTTGTTATGGAAAATTCATTTATACTATAACTAGATTAGTCGCATATGTTATCAATCTGATTTCAAAATATGTGTATTGGCAGCTGTAACTTGTTATGATTTGAGTTTGTACTTATACCAAGGTATTGTAAATGGACTTGAGATAATGGTAATAGTTGTAGAATCATTCTACATGCAATAGAAAGAATAGTCAACTGTTTGACTCCTTTAGATTGGATCTATATTATCTTCATGTTATTCACTAATTTTCACACATTATTAGTGTTTAACTGGGTGGTTGTTACAATTTCCTTTAAGATATTATGTTGTTTCTTATATATTTATTTTTATATTGGTTTTTTTATATATTTTAATATTTATAGCATTATATTATAATGCCTATAATTATAATAATATTTAAACTGTTAATATATATATATATATATTTTTTATAATATTTATATGGTTATTTATCATGTTTCAACGTTTGATTTCTTTTATATTTTAGTGTTGCAATTGATCATGGCAGGGGCATGACACATAAGTGAATGGCCACCACTAGTATTGATAGGCAAACAAAAGCGAGAACTCCTTGAAAAATATATATAATTAATAATAAAGTCCCTAATTTTCTGGCTTCCGGATAAATGAAACACATGTATGAATTTGTGAAATTTTCTGTACTTACAAAACGCAAGAAAACCACAACTGTAAGTGCACAAAGGCCACCAAGTAGAATATGCAGACCACTCTTCGCTGTTTTCTGCATATGGTTTTACAAGATTTCAGAATCAGATTTAGTTATTAAACATGTACATTGCCAAACATTAAAAACTAAAAACATATAGTACGAACATAGCATCAAGATAAACTATAACAATAGACACATTAGTCCAATCAACTGTATTGTAAATTGCTCGCAGAATCCATGAAGATGTTATCCTTTAATAAAATTAAAATTATAAAAAACATGCATGAACTGGGGACACTAAATAGAGGAAACAGATTGAGCTGACCATTCATACATATAAGATGGCACTTAACCACTGAATGTCCTGCTCCTTATGGTACAACCTTCACTAGAAATCCAATTTATATATGCTTCAGTATAGCAACAATGAGGTTTTTGATTGTATTCTTTCACAAGGGAATTTAACAGTATTCTGTAGTGAAATAACACAGAAAAAAACAGCAACATGCATAATTTAACCACCTTCTAAAGTGAAATAAGGCCTGATAATAAGAAGCGTAGATTTCAAACCCATAAACATTCCTGGACCATTATCTATCTCACAAGAAAAAATAGTTTTGCATTTGGTGTCAAGCTTGCAATATCTCCAACTTGACTCACAATTTGTGCATTTGACATGAACCTTATGAGTCAAGAGTCCAAAGTACAACACTCACAATTCATAAGTGTCCACTTGGAGATGTTTGAAATTTGGTTCCTTTCAATTACTAGTTTCATACCCTACCTTCAACAGCTGGAATCAATTTGTCTAGGCTGCAGGTTGAAGATCCCCTTTATAGAAACATTAAAAGTGACTTCTAAACTGCATTTTTTGGTTTCAACTTTTATGCATTTCCTAGCATGGAAAAACAATGGCATTTAGAAGAAGGAAAAATACATCTACCCAACAAGCAAGACAGTCATCTCATGATGAGTTAGGCAGCCTAAAAACCTAGTGATCTCTATATGTTGCTATGCTGCTGAAATCCTACCACAAGACAGCTAGACCTAGGATTATGTGAGTTTAAAACAGCTTGGAAAAGAAGAAACTAATTTATGTGATCTCTAAATGTTGCTATGCTGTTGAGATCCTACCACAAGACAGCTAGACCTAGGATTGTGTGAGTATAAAACAGCTTGGAAAAGAAGAAACTAATTTTATGGTTTTATGCATTTCCTAGCATGAAACAACAATGGCATTTAGAAGAAGGGAAAATACATCTAGCCAACAAGCAAGACAGTCATCTCATGATGAGTTAGGCAGCCTAAAAACCTAGTGATCTCTATATGGTGCTATGCTGTTGAAATCCTACCACAAGACAGCTAGACCTAGGATTGTGTGAGTGTAAAACAGCTTGGACAAGAAGAAATTAATTTACGTGTGAAACAGCCTATGACTTAGAACTTAGAAGACAAGAGAACGTGTAAAAGAACATAAGGACTTTTGACAAGACAATCTACATGGACTGCCAGGATTGCCTGATCAAGTCTGTTTGACAGAATGTCTAGAAAAGCCCAAGTCAAGTGGACAAGACAGACTGCAAAAAAGGAGATCTGACATCAGTCAATACAGCCTAGAGGAGCTGGATGACTTGGAGAAGTAGAATGACCAGGGAAGCCTAGAAGGAAGGGGATGCCAGATCATGACTACAGCCTGCATTGAAAAGGATATCCTGATGGTCAAGACAGCCTAAAGAAAGTGCTATGACAGCCTGATGATGAAGATGGTTTAGAGAAAATATTAGCATGGCCTAGAGAGAGTGATAAGATAATCACGAGTGGCATTATCTCTATTTCCTAGGAACCATAGTCTCTTATGGCAAACTGGTTGCAACCTCACCAACATCCTTGAGGAGGAGAAGAGGAGGGAGGTGGGACTCTAGCAACAATGCATGGAGTGGAGCATTACTCCAATGATCCAAAAATTCCTACAAATATGCCACCTCAAGTGCAACTTTGCTAGCTTGCACCTGAATCTGCATAAGCACATTAGAGGAAATCATAGTTTTAGTATACTAAAGATAAATAAACATCAACTAAACATCCTACAAAAATAATTGCATTTCTATCTTTCCAAATGCTAAAGAGAATCTCCACCCTGAAAGCATGTCAAATCTAAGCATATTTGAAAGGGAGACAAGGCCAATCCCCTAACATAACCATATGCCATGAAAAAGGAGTGCCATGAAAAAGGAGTTGTCTAAGAGACCTAAAAGAATTATAAATCCAATTACAAGCTTCTTGAGCTCTAGAACAGAACCAAAAAAGATGCTTGAGAGTCTCCAATTGTCCACAAAATGGACAATGAGGAAATGGACAATGAGGATTAGGAACTCCCAAATGCATTAAGTGAGAAACAAGCAGAAGGCCTTGTTAAAGAATACATTAGGCAAAATGGGCCAATTTAGGCTGAATAGCCAACCAAATAGCCCTGAACTTGTGATGCCAAGTACCAAGAGAAGAGTAAAGCTGCCAACAATGGTTCAGCTAACCAACCATAGGAAGATGAGGAGAAAGCCACAAATATCCTTTACAAGGCTTATAATTATGAAATGTTGTATCAAGATACCATTTTGAATCCTTACACCAAGGTTTGAACGATTTGACCCCAATTTTGTGAATCATCTAGGGAGGAATAGCATCAATCACAACCTAAAAAGTCTCCTGATCTTGATTAGACAGCTTGAATTTTCTTTTATTTTTAAGCAAGAAAAAAAATTCTTTGTGGTTCTATGAATGAGATTGGTAGAATTCTAATGTCTTGCTTGAAAAATTCCGAGACAAGGATTCATGCAACTTTGGCCAAAAGGCAGGTCTTGACAAGAGAGAATAAGATACCACCAAATAGATTGTTGATTGACTGAAAGGCCACTGTGGAAATCATTTCCCACCCACAGAAGCCAAGCTTAATAGACTCCAAAGTTTTCCAAGTGCTTTTAATAACAAAAGTGTCTTGAATCTAAATTGGCTCCCTCATGGTGCGAAGAGTGCTAAGATCCAACACTTTCCAAATTGGCCATCCAAAAGGAAAACTTGAACTGATACAATACTTGATGAGAATATTCCAAGTTTTATTTCCCTCAAAAGCCCTAACAATCTATTTGGCACATAGGGCAATACCTTGTCGATGGATCAAAAGCAATCCTAAGCCACCAACATTGTGGGCAAGACAACAGTATTCCCAAGCAACACAATGAAATCCTTGGTGCCCATCATTAGAGGCCTAGGGAAAGTCTCTAAGCAAATTTTCATTCTTTAAATAAGAGGCTTTTGAAGACACCCAACAAGAGGAATAATAAACATTAGTGGCAGCCAAAACGTTAGAACAAATTTGGAATTTTTTGAAAAAGGATACTCAATACTAGTTTATAGTCCATATTTCTTGCACATAATGGAATTAGAAATTTTTTAACAATAAAGCAATGAAGCAAATGATTTAAATATGTACATAATTATTTTCAACCATGATTAAGTTATAAGTTTTCAAATGATTAGTCATGAGTTTTTATAGAATGTTTACCTTGTAAGTGCCCAAAATAGAATGAGTCAATAAGGCAAGTCCAATGATTATCGAAATCTTGAGAATAAGTCAAGGCATGAAAACACAATTATGTGGCATCCAGCATGCATCTCCAAGGTAAAAGTCCACTTATTGATCCTTTAGAACCCTTATAGTTGCTTCCTTTGTTTGCCATTTGTTGCCTATCACCTATTCATGTTTCTCTCAATGACGAATTTGTAGTTTTTGTTGCAGCATTTGTTAGGTTGCCGCAATTTCTTATCTTCACCATGGCAATTTCATACTTGCTCTGGTGAATTCATAAATGTTAAAAGATTTCAAAATTCTATTCACGTTCATAAATTCCTTCCAAAACATGAGTATATCTTGCACTCCCCCTTAAATTTTGTTCATCTTAGGTCCACTTTTGTTGCCCATCATTCCAAGCCAATGTTCATATTAGTGTTACAAGACTCGCAAAAACTAACCTAGACTTGGGGAGTTGTGGGCAGGTGACCTTAAAAGAGGCCTAGAGACTCAACAACGGGGTACTCGCCGGACTCGCCAAGACCCGCTGAACTCGATAGCCGAGTACTCGCCGAGACTCGCCAGAATCGATGAGTCTCATGCCTCAGACTTGGCCGACCACTGGGTGACTTAAAGTGCCAAAATAAAATCTTTTAATGCTTCTTTTTTTTTCTTTTTGGTTTATAACTTGCCTCTATTCCTCCAAAAAGCATTTCATTTCATTTTCAAGCCAAAGAAGAGAGCCAAAACACATTTGCATTGAAGGAAAATCAGCAAGGAGATTAAGCACAAGACACTTGTTGAATCGCATTTGAGCAGGTTCCTAGGTGATTTTGCTACATCTAGAGGAGTCTGCAAGGGATTGGAAAGAGATTTCTATTGATTTCAAAGAAGATTGAAGAGGTATGTTTGAGTTTTGAAGGTTTTTTAGTCTTTTTTTAACCAAAAGTTCATTTCTCTTCTTTTTTTTTCTATTTTGTTTTAGTGAAACAAAGAACAAGTTACAAACCCTAGGTGTGTGTGTTTAAGTTTTTTGTTGAACAAACCCTGGGCATTCTTGAAAAAAAAATAGTTTTATAGTTGCAAACTTGCAAACCCTAGGTTTTTTAGTTTAATTATAAAGTTTTAACTTTGAATGCTATTTTTTTTTAATTTGTGTTATTGCAGCATTGTTTATATCTATAAATTGTCTCCATCACATTCACAATGTCTCAAAATAGAAAAGACCCTTGTTGGAAACATGCCATTATTACCCCTTGACAAAAAAAAGAAGTAACATGATTTCATTGCAAAACAACTTTTCTTGGGGGTGGCATTACTAGATTGAAATACCACCTTGCATGTATACTGTGCCGAGATGCTAATCCTTGCACACAAGTCCCTGCTAAGGTAATGCGTGAAGTGCAAGTGCAATTGGAAAGCTTCAAGCAACAAAAAGAGTTAAAAAAGAAGCAAACAGAGGAGATGGAGCCATGTGTGGAGTTGGAGATTCGAGTTTTTCCATGCCTCTGATTCCTCCACGGTCTTCACCTTTGGTTGTTGGTAGTGGTAGTGGCAGTGGCAATGGTAGCGTTAACATTGGGCCTAGAGATCGTGGATCTAGGATGGATTCATATATTTTTCCACGCACTTCTCCGGGTTCCCAACTGCCTCTTGAGACCATGGGTTTGAACAAGGATAAACATGCTGCAACCAAAGCTGTAATTGGAGACTTTTGGTTTTATTGCGACATTCCATTTCATGCAGCCAGGTACTTCTTTTGTTTTGTTTTAAAATATATAGCTTGATAGTTGATTCTTTATCTCTTGAATTTTATTTTTAGAGCTCTGTTGAATTCAAATTGAAATTATACATTTTTCAATACTAATTTTATTTTATTTATTTGTGTTAGGTCTCCATATTGGAAAAATATGGTTGATGCAGTTACTATTTGTGGGGCAGGGTTCAAAGCCCCTAATGATGAAGAGATAAAAGGCCCCATTTTGTCCCAAAAAGTGGCTGATGTGAAAGCCAAAATAGAGGAGCAGCGAGAAATTTGGAGGAAGAAGGGTTGCACCATCATAACCGATGGTTGGACCGAGATAAGAAATAGGACATTGCTCAACTTTCTTGTTTCTTCCTCAAGTAAATATTTTACTTCCTAAAATGCATTGGTTTAGTGATTAACAATCAAAATTTAAAATTTATATTTTATTGAATCATTTATTTTATTTCTTTTTCAAGTGGTACCGTGTTCATCAAATCCATTGATGCATTTGGCCACACCAAAAATGTTGAATTCCTTTGTAAGGCTTTGGAGGGTGTCTTGGCTAAGGTAGGGGAGGAAAATATGGTGCAAATGGTCACAGATAATGCAGCAAATTATGTTGCTATAGGTAGACTATTGATGGATAGGCACCAATCATTGTTTTGGACACCTTGTGCTGCTCATTGCCTTGATCTCATATTGGAGGATCTTGGCAAGCTTGACTGGATCAAAGCATGTGTGCAGATCGCAAGGAATATTTGTAAGTTTATATATAATCACACATGGGTCCTCAACCTTATGAGGCAATACACGGGGCTGAAGGAGTTGGCTCGCCCTAGGATAACACACTTTGCTACCAACTTCATCACTCTACAATCCTTACTGCGGTCAAAGGGAGCTTTGAGGTGGATGTTTGTTAGTGAGGAGTGGACTTCCTCAACATATGCTAAGACAAATGCAGGGGATGATGTGGCAAGTTGGATTTTTGATGAGCAAGGCTTTTGGATACCTACTGATGAGATCGTCAAGGTAAATGTAATTAGTAATTAGTTTAGTAATTCTACATTATATTTTCAATCTTATTTTTATTCTATTTGCTTATTTTTGTTGACTCTTATGTCAATGTTTCATAATAATTGTAGTTCACAGAGCCTTTAGTGGTTCTATTACGAGTTGTTGATGGGGAGATGCCCACAATGGGCTACATATACGAGGGCATGGATAGGGTCAAAGAGGCCATTAGATCCATTTATGGGGGAGTTGATGGTAAGTATCGCCCCATTTGGGAGATCATCGATAGACGATGGAACCTCTAACTTCACAAGCCCCTACATGCAGCAGCTTATTTTATCAATCCGGCATTCCAATTCTGCAAAGAATTCAAGGCAGATGAGGAGGTTTTGGGTGGGCTCTACACAATCATTGAGCAGATGTTTGATTCTCATGTTGGAGCCCAAATTGTCGCCAAGATAGAGATTTTCAAACTTGCACAACTCTTTGCAAGAGATATATGCAAAGATACTCGATTGACATTGCAGCCAGGTAAAAATTTATTAAGGGCATAATAGTAGTTTAAAAATTACCACTTTTCAATCTTTTATATTCCATGTTCATATTAAATATTCACAATGAGATTATTTTTTTTTTCTATTTCTCATCTCAGATGCATGGTGGGAGAGATTTAGTGCTAAAGTCCAAATCTTCAAAGCATTGTGGTTCGAATGTTGAGCCAACCATGCAGTGCCTCAAGTTGTGAGCGCAATTGGAGTATGTTTGAGCACATACACTCCAAGAAGTGCATCAGGTTGTCAATGCAAAGGTTGAATGATCTTGTTTATGTCTGTGCCTTTGCCATAGACAAATATTGGGCATTGACTTGTCACCAATCACGTTGGAGGAGGTTGATCCACAGTCAGATTGGATCACTGAGGCCAAGAATCCTGTTTTTAGCGATGAGGACCTTGATTGGGTTGACCAGGCGGATCAAGAGGCAGAGGCAGTGGCCATGGTAGAGGAGGATAGAGCACGAGGAGACACCTTGGATGCTGGTTTGGGTGCCACTAAGTCTGAGACACAAGCAAAGATGATGGCTGCAACATCGTCCAAGACCTATCTTAGACGTCTACACGGGAGGACTGGCGCTTAGTGATGCAGGCTCCTCTGAGCCATAGACTTATAGCTTTTGTTTTACTTTTGATATATGTTAGGAAATTTTGATGCCATGGATTTCATATTCCATGAGTATTGTATACATTTGACAACATTTATATATCAAATTGTTTTGACTCTTACTACTGTTATTGGTATTAGGTAATTACTTATTTCCTTCAGCTAAAATTTGCGTTTATACTTATGTGATCAATATATGTTTGTGTATAGGATCATAGTAATTTCTATTTCATGATGTTATTATGTATTTAAGGTTTATTTATTAAAGGGTGCATGAAACAAGTTTTAAATCCTTAAAAATCTCTGAATTTCTTGGGTTTGTTTGAGTCCGAGTCAAAAATTGGCTTGCCAAGTTTGAGGCGAGACCGAGTCTTGTAACACCGGTTCATATACAAGGTATGCAGTCTTGGTCATTTCAAAGGGTCTAGTTGGAGAAAGCCTTATAGTTGCAACACATACTCTACGAAAGCTTTCCTAGAGACCATTACCACAATCAACTTCAAAATTAGCTTCATTCAAACAACCATCAAATCAACTCTACATCTAAAGCATACTATTCCAAGCGTGAATTCCTTGTTTTAAGTAGCATAGATTTGTCTTCTTACTTTGTTAGAGTTAAAAACTAGATTTCCTTGTTGCTCATGAAAGTGGAATTGATTTGTCTATTTAAATTAAAGATTACTTGTCATATTCATTGCTGAATATTAAACTTCAATAGGATTCAAATACTTGAATCTGATCAATTAATGATCGAAATTCTATGCTCTATTCCTTTACATCTGTTTGAATATGTTTGTGAACATTTATTTTTAATGATTTCGAAATAGAATTTTTTTTCCCTATCAAAGATCGTTCCCACAAGATTTCTTCCAAAGAACTTCTACAAACATCTCAAAGGAAATTTCTAGGAGGACTAGGAAGATCTTCAGTGGAAATAAATTGTAG
>VDFB02205723.1:0-10203 GCA_007258455.2 Sequoia sempervirens
CAAAGGAGGTTCTTAATTTCAATATTATAATAGTCATCATTCGACAGTTGTCTATAGCTTATTTGTGCTTCAACAATGCTCTTCATGTTCCTATTCTTTTTGGAGCACATGTTTTCGAGGCTTCTTATTCCTTCATTCACCTTTCTCTATTTTGGAGAGGAGTTTTTCCCATGATGTTTTCTCATTTTCTCTATTTGTGAGAGATTAAATTGTTTTTACATGGGTACCTCACCAGGCCTTATTGTACCTCACCAGGCCTTATTGTTTGGGACCCATCATGTATTCTTTTTTTAGGGTTTTTAGCTACTCCTGAATTTCATCTTAAGAGGGGTGTTAGATTAATTATGTATTAGCTAATAATTAAGTAATCTTTAATTGATTATTAGTCTAATTTATTCTCATACACTTAAGCTAAAATTAGGAGTGGTTTTTTCTTTTATTATTTGAGCTATTATTAGATCATTTTGTCTCATCACATGTGATGCTAACACTTGTCATGATCTAATCCCTTTATCATTTAGGGTTTCTCTTATAAAACACTTACCCTCATTGTATTATCTCTCTTGAGATTCATGGAATCTTTTCATTCTGTAACTTCTTTCTAGTTGAGGATATAGCATATTATTGTTTGCAGCTCTCTTGCATGGAAGGTGTTTTTGTTTATTATTTGATCATGCATCTTGTGTTATTCACAATTCTAACATTTCAAGGCCTAAACCTTGAGATATTTTTATACCAATGATCCATGCTTACAAATTCATACCATGTCAATATTACAAGTGCTACTTTCATAAAAATATGCCCTTTCATCTCAATGGGGAAGAAGAAAAAATTGTGTAATTGAGCCTTCTATTATTCCTATGGAATGTGGCATGAAAATATTTTGATAGGCCAAATTATAGTAGCACAAACATGATTATTAGATGGAGAAGTTGCCACCTTCATGAAAGAGGAACTCATTGATTATCAACCAATCTTCAATGACTTAAATATATTTTTAGGTTCACTCCAAAAACAAAGTCTTCATTGTCCATCACACTTAAAACCCTTTGATTTCTCCTTGATAATAACACCATTTTTGGTATATGTTTAAGAGTTGTCAACTACACACAATAAAAGGACAAGGATGATTAACACTTCTCTAACAATGGTACCATTTGCTAGCTGTAAAAGTTGTGAAAATCCTATTCCCTAAAGATAAAGTATGCCTAATTGGCAGGGATGCCAAATTAAGGTAGACAACTTGTGGCTTATGATTGGAAAAGGACAACATTGGCCTGGTAATAAAGATACATAAATTCTTCTACTTTAGGATTTTATAGGCCAAGGGGGTGTCTCCTAAGGTCTTTAAAATAAGAGTATTAAAATGAAATGAATTAATTAACTCAAGGTCTTAACAACCATAACCAATGCACTATAAACTGAAAAATATGTCAATGAGATTCATGCTAGTGTTGGATACAACAAGACCACTAAGGCCTACAAATGAGTAGATGATAACTTACTTATACGTGCACCCAAAAATAATAGTACTATTCCCTAGAAAATGAATCCACTTATATACGCATACATGTGTAAGAAAGAAAATATGCATGCATGATCCACAAAGGTTTTATTAGTTTTAGCTTCACATACACAAGCAACAAAGATGATATAATTACATGAACCACAAATGATCAATCAATTTTAGGATAACATAAGATACATTGTGAATTATATATTACTAGATCATACAAGCATCTAGTGGGACTTAACTTTACCCCTAAGATATTGAGAACAAGAGATAGTATGATGGGGGATAGGTTTGGTCTATCACTTCCTAGATTGGTGCTTACTTCAATGGGTAAATAGAGTTACAACCCACAATGAAAAAGAGAGCATACATGCAAATCATAATTAGAATTAGACTTGCATACATAGACAAAGTAGAGAAAAAATATTCTTGGAACTAAATGCTTAACAATCCATCTCAAAGATACAATGCACATGAAATAGAAGAAGACCATTACATAAGGTTTGCATTACATAAGGTTTGCAATGCATTAGAATATTGTTACATATTTATTTAAGTCCTCTTATAATTATTCCAACAAAGGTGGCAAGACGAAGCCTGCAATTAAGTTCAAAGATCCTCATAAATTGTTATAATTTTCCATGGAGACATTTAGTTATAAACAAATTAAATTGAATACCCTTCATATGATTCATAAAGCATGCTCTTTTCTCTTATAAACTAGATTTCCTGAAATGATTCCATAAAATAACCTAAAACACATGCAAGAAAAAAGTTAGCTTAAAGGCTAAGTAGTTGATCATACTATCCTTGTTTATATATCTTAATTTACATCACATTTAGTTCCCTTTGTGGCATTGCAAGGGTTACTTGAAATCAACATATGCAATCACAAGTATAATAATATGCATAATAAATCTTTGTAGGGTATATTGATAGATACTCATGGGAAACTAAAAGATCATTTTCATGCTCAAACAAGTCAACAGATACCTATTTGTAGGCCTACAAGTGAAGGAATTAATTAATCATATCCAAGTCACTTATATTCATTTTTTAAATAGCACATGTCCTTGCATATGAATCTACACCTTTGAGGAGTTTAATAGTACTTAGGTGTGATTTGGATGTAAATAATCTCTATCACATTAATTTGAGGGCATTAATAGCATGCCAAGATGTGCAAGGGAGTAGATGAGTAACATTGTTCAAATGGAAAAGCTCTAAGGTAGACTTGTAATTAGGGTTTACTTGAATTATATAGGAAATTGGGAAATCCACAATGTAAAATTAGCATGGATTACAACTTGGAAAGTAATTTAAAACTTTACATGGAATGAACAAAGTTCCATAGGGTATATTTATCATAGAATGGTGGAAAGGCGGAGTTGGGAAGCAAGGATGCAATTTCTAAGAGACAAGAAATAGTTTTCCAATACAAGCTATAAGAAAGAAAAACTTGGGATGCAATTTTCAAAAGTTGCAAATTTGTATGAAAACTCTAAAGTTTTGTGGGGAACAAAGAAGGTGGGAGTTGAAACTTGGGAAGAAAATTTTAAAAAATGTGAATTTTTATGGAGACTTTGAAGATTTGCGGGGAAAAAATGAGACAATAAGCGAAGTTTAGGATGCAATTTGTAAAATTTGTAAACTTGTTCATAGTGTCCAAAATTTTATGGTAAATAGAGAAAATGGTAGGTGGAGGTTGGGATGCAGCTTACAATACTTGCAAACTTACTCATGTGGTTTGAAAGAATGTGAGCAACATAAGAAGTAGGAAGTAGAGGTTGGGATGCAACTTACAAAAGTTAAAAACTTGCACACAAACTTTGAAAGTCTATGAGCAATATAGGAAGTGAGAAGTGGAGGTTGGGATACAATTTGCATGGAAACTTTGCACCTCTACCAAAACATACAAACACAATTAAAACCTCCTAAAACTTGAATTTTTAATAGTTGATCATAACACAAAGATTTAGATGGATGTAGAGGATAAATTTGAACATGACTTAACCAAGGTGGCCCATTTGTGAGTTCTTGAATCAAAAATCTATGATGGGCCAAAAACAAGGACTTGGGGAAAAACTTGCAAGTGTGAAATGTAAAATTTGTGAAGGACACCAACTAGGTGATAGTTCAATTTTGAGCTAATCCTAAGAATCCAAATGATAAAAAATAATTGAGAGACAAGGTATGTCTTAATTATCTTGGACCCCTTGTCATTTCAATTAAGTTTGGTATTTGGTGCATTTGATTTATATACAATCAATGACAAGCTAGTAAAAGATCTAGTTAAAATCATGCATGTTTGGAAATGCTATTGTTGATAACCACTCGGCTATTATATTACATAAGGCATTTTTTAGTATTAAAACTTCTTTTGGCCCATCATTTCTTTTATCTATGTTCCTACTTCACCTTTTTATGTTTTAATTTATCATATCCTGTATTGTTAGTGATTCATTTGTACTCTATATGCTTTCAATTCACATCATGCCTATATTATTACCCTTACATATTTTTCATATATCCTTTTCTTATCTCATACACCATGTCTTACTTAGTGGCTACATGATTTATTATATGACATGTTAGTTGCCTCACCATGCATATTATCATCTTTATTTTATATTCTATAATTATTATTTGGTATTCAGTATTTTCTTGTCACAAAATACTCATACATGATCATTCTTACATTTATGCATTGTTATGCTATTATCTTTTTTGAACCTCCTCCAATTCCTTATAATGTTGGGTGCAACCAATTGAAGGGGGGGCATATATTATCAATAATGCTTTTTATGGTTAAGATTTCAAATGGTATCTTATTCTAGACAAAGAATCATCATCATATTTAGATTGAGTTATATTATTTTACATAGACATGCCTCCATTTGATAGTGTTTTATTACATCACTTTACCATATCATGTGGAGTTTTATCATTTTTAATCATATTAATACATCACACGAGCTTTTATCACATTTATACATTGCTACATCACATGGCTATGTCATACAAACCCTTATGACATTACAAAATTACAAGGAGTTTTATCAAATTGTCATATCTCACAAACCATTATCATATTTTCACTTTGCATGAACTTTTTTCATACCACTTTCTAAATAGGTAGAATTTCCTATCCTTTATCTTCTCTTCTCATTTTTTGAGACAATTAAATCATCTTGTGGTTTGTTTTAATTTTGATCATGTAGTAGAAGCTACTCATTGTGCACTTTGTTTTTGTTTTACAAGATTCAATAGAGTGCTTATATCAAGGAGAGCATAAGAATAATCATTGCATCCTTTTTGAGAGACAATATTGCTTTTAGGAGTGTGAATATTTACTTTTCATGTTCGTTGAGAATGACTATACACTTTGAAATGTATTCTCATGTTAGATTTGCATGTGCATAAAAGTGGGGGCAAAATGTAATGGTGAAATTTTTAAAAAATATGTCATTTCCTATTTAGTCTCATGTCTGCATTGATGAGAATATTCTAATGTAATAGCATATCAATAAGTGGCATACTCTTGTGCTAATTTTGGATTGTCTCCTAATCCCTAACCATCTTCATTTCACCCTTCTTTGTACTAATCCCCATGTATTTGATACTCATTCATCCCTATTTCATTTGAATTGGCATTGATTTTCATACAATTCATCCCTACCTTGAGATCAACATCTTATCACTACAAATCACTTCCACATGGCTAGAGATTGATCCAACTCAATACTGAGGAGCACATGATTTATCCTTGAATTTTGAGGCATTTTAATCAAATTTCAATATGCTTGCCTCCTTTCACTAGTCATTGTGAGTTAACACAATTTCATGTGACATGATATTATGTCATTGTATTTTAAAGATTTTTATTGTGCTTTTAAACCCTTTCTAGATGGAATATAAGAAGAGAATGATTAGACCACACTTCAATTCTAAAGGGAAATAAAGGAATTGAATATGCATCATTATATAGGCCATTTGCATGTCTATGTATGCTATCTTTAATCTTTCTCATTGTCGTTAATTTAGTCCACCAAGGGGTTTGACCTAGGCAAACCCATTCACTTATTAAGCTGCCAAGATCCTTAAAAGTGTCTCTAAACACCACCCTGACAAATTAAAATATATTAAAGGAAAAAAGACAAGCATACCTTCTAGCATACTTTTTTTCATATCAATTTCATGGAGCTCAAATCAAATCAAGTTCATGATAATTGAGATCAAGCTCATAGACTCAAAATTGATTTGCATAATTTGATATAATCAATTTATTTTTCTTGTAATGACAAGTTAATTTAAAACATTGACATCATTTATACATTAATAATCTCAAAGCTAAGTACACTCATCCTCCTATTTAATTATCATATTTATTTGAATTGTATCATCAATTCCAACTTTATTGTCTAAGCTGATGTACCAATCCTCTTATTTAATTATCACATTTATTAAATTAAGCTAGATAATTTATGTAAATGAATGAATGAATGAAAGATTTTAATGACGTCCATGAGACTAAATATTTCTATGGGACCGAGACAAAACATGCCTAATTTGTCTTCATGCTCTTTTCCAAGTCGGATCTCCTGCTGTTAATTTTGACTAGAAGGGTAGCCGTCTGATTAATCTTATCTTCCTCAAATAGCTGGTGCATATTGTCAACTTTCAAACTATTTTCATGCTGAGTACGGATATCCTCGTAAGCAATGCATTCCATGATGAAGTGCCATTCCGTTTCCACAACCCCCTTATTGCAGAAAATACAAGTTCTTTCTTCCCAAGTTTCCTTGGGTATCTTCCACCTACCGGTCTCACACCTAAGGTGATGTAATGTCCCCTTTTTCGCATGATCATGTTTGATGGTGGTTAGCGTACTCGGAC
This sequence comes from Sequoia sempervirens, assembly GCA_007258455.2. Lineage (NCBI taxonomy): Eukaryota > Viridiplantae > Streptophyta > Pinopsida > Cupressales > Cupressaceae > Sequoia > Sequoia sempervirens. Next base: position 6,410 of record VDFB02205723.1, read on the forward strand.
TCTCGTAGGCTAACGGGTTGGTTAAATTCGATGGTTGAGCCGGTGGCCCGGTTCCACGGCAAAAGCGTTGGCGGTCGCGAGGAGTCGTGACTGACTTCGGCGGCCTGGAGTATGGCAATTGTTTTGAGTGAGTTATGGGTTTTTAAGTGATTTAAATATTAATTGATTTAATATTTAATTATAAAGTCAAATTGACTATATTTTTAAATCACTTAAATATTCTCTAAAAGTGATTTAATATTTTAAATCACTTAAATGGATAAAGTGCGCCCAAGTATTTAATTCATATACTATTGAAATGAATTAAATATTATTTAAAAGATTTTAATATCCAAAAGTGGCGCATCTTTCTTGGAATGCGTGCCCTTGCATAAAAGGGCATTTCTGGCAATAGAAACTCATCTTTTGACTATTTCACTTTGCCTTGAGCATTTTGCCTGTGCATTCTCACAGCGATTATGGTTTGGGAACAAGCTGCGCGCCATTTGAAGAAACGATGCCTCTTCGATTAATGAGCGCTTTTGAGTTGGAAGATCCCGATTCGGTCGGTGCATGTTGAGAGCTTCAGCCAGAGGTTCTACAGATTCATACAGAGATTGTTATATTGAGATTGTTTGTTGTTTGTAATAACTGAGGGTTTCCTTCTGGTGGCGCATCCTTCTACAGCTTCAGAGACTTCCATCAGAGATTCTACCTCTTCTTTCCTTGGCCGTACGGCCTGCATTGGGATTCGTGCCTAGAGAGAGGCGTGTGAAGAAGAAAGCTGAAACGCCTCCATTTGGTTTGATTTTGGTCTTCCATCATGGGCGTCCAGTATTTCTAGAGCATTGTATCCAGTTTCTGAGCAGGAGAAATGAGTTCTGGAGATTTGGCGTACCTATATGCATGTTTTCACCATTTCCAGCTGTAGATCTGGCAACTTCTTTAATTAAATAATCTGGAGCTATTTCGGTATGTTTATCATTCTCAATCTATTTGTTGGAGTTAAATAATATCTTCTGTACTTTCTTTTTGAAGAAATAAGAGCAAATTCACATTTTATGAGCAATTATGATGTGCGCCCCTTCTCTTCTGTCTATTAAACATTCTCTAAAAAAATAAATAACACATAAAGATTTAAGAAAATAAGGGTTTTGAGCTGAGAGCCAGCAGGGCTCATCACAGTGGTATCAGAGCTCACATCCTGCCAGCTTGTGGGGTTTGAGAAATTTATGAAGTCACACAAAGAGGGTTTTGGCAAATTCTATTCCAGAGGGGGTCCTAGAAATCAGAGAGGTGATCAAAATCCTTTCCCACCATTTCTGTTTGAAGAACAGGAGGAGGAAATAGACTTGGATAATATGGCGAACAAGGTAGGAGAAAGTTCTCATAGGAATCCTTGGGATGATGAGGACAGAGAAGCTAAAGACGTGCTCAGAGGTATGGTTGCAGGCCAAGAATAGGTGGCGACTATTCTTCAACAACTCAGCACAAATGTCCAAAATTTGACAATTAATAGGGCTCATAGTTTGGATCCAGATCGTGATGGCAGTATTCACAGAGAGCCTCAGAGAGTCATAGCTCCAGCACGCACCTTTGAGAGAGCTACATGTCCTACTTTTACCAGAGATGATGCTGAGGAAGTGGACGAAGTTGAACAGGGAGGTGAGATAAATTTTGCAGATAACATTATGGCTATGCATGATGAGTGGGATGCATTGCCACCGAGAGTTAAGGAGCACCTTAACTTCGATAGATTCATAAGCCAGAAGAGAGAACACACCAGAAACAGGAATGACAGGCGGCCTAGAAACAAGCAAAGTGATCTCAGACAGGCTACCAACAAACTAACCTTAGTTCACTATGATGGCAGTGGTAGAGTTACAGCACGTGCCTGGGTGAGTAAGTTGGATACATTCTTGACACTACGTCCTATGCCAGAGGAAGATGCTATACGATTTGCAGCTCTCCACCTTGATGGCGTAGCACATGACTGGTGGATTCATGGCATGGCTACACTACACCATGACAGGATTACCTCGTACCAGGAGTTTACTGATAGACTGGTAGAGAGGTTTGATAGACGTGATCCTGAGCTATTCTTCAGAGACCTTGCTCAGCTAAAGCAGTTGGGTAGTTTGGAGTCTTATATTGGTGAGTTCCAAAAGCTCTCGGTTATGGTTACCGGAATCTCAGAGAGGAGACTTGTCATTCTATTTGTAGAAGGTCTCCATGAGCCAATGAAAGGTTGGATCAAGGCATTCGATCCACCTACCTTGCACGAAGCTATGAGAAAGGCTCGTAGCATGGAACTTACAGCTTCACGTGGTAAGTTCACTTCAAATGCAGAAGCATCTACATCCTATACTGATAACCATTCAAAACCTAAAGAATCAGAAAAAGTTGATGAAAAGAGGAAGTTTGCAGCTCCTTTGGACCGAGAGACAATAAATGATTTGCGTAGGAGGAAGCTATGTTTCTATTGCAAAGCTCCTTATGACCAAAACCACAATTGTCCTCTCAAGCCTAAGGGTTCAAATAGACAAATGGAGTGGTTTTATGAGGGTGATGACATTGCTGATTTAACGGACCAGCAAGTTGGTTTTAAGGATGGGAGTATGCGATCTATCATTCTCGTCAACGAAAAAAGTGAGAAGATAGAACCGAAGATTCTAGAGGAGCATGAGATGTTTCAGGAGGATTATCATTTTGATTCTAGTCCCATGGGATCAGAGGGGTTTGATTGGGATCAGTACAGTTATGAGGCTCAGTTAGTACAAAATCCTCTTTATGAGACAGATGCTACATCTTCCTGTGATAATCCGCTCTTTGAGGTGGATGTTGATTCTACTCTTGACCCTGATTTAGGCAAGAGCGTTGATCATAGTATTGGAGATTCCGTCAGTGCATCGAGATTTCAGACAGAGCTCGTTGAGGAGATTTCCAGTGTGTACATGGTTAGGAGTCTACACAGTTTCACTTTCAGTCATCATGTACATGACCTGTTTCAGATGCACAATTCTGGTATGCACGTGTTAGATATGTTGGATGATAGCATATCTCGTGCGGTTTTAGGGAGCAAGTGTTGTCAGCGGTTTGACTTGCTTTCTTATGAGTTCCTCTCTCTTGTGATAGATGGTGTTGAGATTGACAGGGTACAGCATGATGATCCAGTTGTCCAGTTGGGAGTTCTGAGGAGGCGGTTGATGGCGGTAGGGACATTTCAAACTTATCCTTGGGATCTGGTGGAGTGGTTGATTCTTTCTATTTGTTGAGATTGCTAGCGGACAAGCAATGAATTTCTAGGAAAATGAGGCTGTAATGTCCCCTTTTTACGGCATGATCTCTTGTTTGATGGTGGTTAGCTATTACTTTCCGGACTCAGTAGGCTAACGAGGTTAGTTAGAGGTGGAGTGTGGTATACGGAGAGTTTTGTTATTCGATTCGGAGCCAGTGGTAGTTCCCTGTGGTTGGCCGTCTGAGAAGTCGGCGGCGGCCTGAGGATTATATGGTGTTTTGAGTGAGTTATGGGGTTTTAAGTGATTTAAATATTAATTGATTTAATATTTAATTATAAAGTCAAATTGACTTTATATTTTTTAAATCACTTAAATGGATTAAGTGCGCCCAAGTATTTAATTCATATACTATTTAAATGAATTAAATATTATTTAAAAGATTTTAATATCCAAAAGTGGCATATCTTTCTTGGGATTTGTGCCTTTGCATAAAAGGGCATTTCTGGCAATGAGAAACTCACCTTTTGACAATTTCGACTTTGCCTTGTGCTATTTCCTGTGCATTCTCCTGTGATC
>VDFB02205725.1:0-23471 GCA_007258455.2 Sequoia sempervirens
AACCTCTTCATCACTACTATTATCTCTTTTTCTTCTGTATAAGGGCCTATCAATTGGTGGCTAACAAATTGGCCTTTCTTCCATAGGCCTCACCTCCAATCCCTGGATTTTCAAATCTACCTCCAAGTTTATCTTCTTGGTTCTCAGGGTGCTCATGATTTCTCTGAAATTACTCATCAGGAAATGAATTCTTTTGTGAAATGGAGTGAACTCCATTAATGGATCATACTTTAGATCCAACTTATGCACTAGGGCCAACAATTTCTCATAGGCAATCCATTTTTCTTTATTCAATTCTTTCCTACCCAAATCAAATTCATTCCTAATCAAATCTTTAGGAAAGTTGAAAACATGGGCAAATTTGCCACCCTTGATTCTTTGTCTAAACAGAGCAAAGAATCCCTCAGGATCATGCTGCCTTACGGATCCATTCTTCAAATGGTAATTAATAAAAAATTGATCAAAATGAACCCATCCACCCTTGGAAAATACAAAATCTGAGACAATAGTATAATCAGGGAACAAAGTCCCTTTTCCTTTTCCTGTCAGGTTATCTTCATGGATGCATCCCAACTGCCACAAAACCTCTGCAAATCCCATTCTTGATGGTACATTGTATGGAAGAATATGGGGGTTCCTTGGAAACCATAAACCCTTAAGATAGTGCTTACAGGGTATGGAATGATGTCACCCCAATTATGACATACTTTTAACTCAGGCCTTCTTGCTTTGGGCTGGAGGAAATCATGCAAATCCTCAGGAATTCTTGGCATATTTACCATTAGTCTAGCCCTGAGCCTAGAAGCAAAGCAGTTGTCAAACTGCACATAGCTAACATCCCTCTTGTTGTAAGACATATCTGCACTCCAGGCCTGTACTGGTAGCCTTTCTCCATTTACCTCTTGCCTCGTTCCATCTTCTTTTGAGAAAAACCCGACATTCTCATACCAAGAACATATGCATTAACAAGAGTACCAAAGAAAGGAACACTGGTGTCCCCCCACAAATAAGTTCAACAAACCCTCATGCATTCTTCCGGCAAGGAAAGCATAATCATATACTACAGTGGGATGCGAATGCGAGCCCCATAAACATATAGGCAATAGGCATCAGTGTGGGGAGGCGAAACCTAAAATTTGGAAAAGTGGTAGAAGGTTGTAAAAAGTGATCAACAAAAACAATTCCAACCAGTTTCTACAGTCGGTCAGGTTGTGCAGATAAATGGAGCGCATACAGCTAGATGAGGAGGAAGCAATTTTGATCTAAAAAAAGGTTGAATCTTGGCATACTCTTGTTTCATCTCCTTGAAGTCAATTTGGACCAAGAATGAGCCATTTTCACTCAAATAAAAAACCCTCTGAATTACATCTACATTTACATTCAATAAAACCTCACCATCATTATCCCTTATAACCCTTGTGATAGGATCATATCTCATAGCCACTGCCAGGAGGAGGTCAACATCAAGGAACACATTGGGTACTACAAGCTTTCCCATATCATACCTCCAACCATTTGAAAAAGGATGAGGTGCATTTTGCTGGCCATACCATCTTCTAAACAGTTCTAAACCCGTCATTGGTACCCTAGCATCTGCAATGTTGTAGGTTCTATATCTCAACCCTTCACCTAAGGCTATCCATCTCATCAAAACCAAACCCCTCTTCTTGTCATTTGTTGACATGGGAAATTGGTTAAGGAAATCATCATACAGATTGCTCTGCATGTAGTCAATATGGCTAGAATGTTGTTTTGTTGGCGCCATTTTAAACAACTAGGGCTTCTCGAAAAATCAAATTGTGAATAGACTAGTGCTACTCAAAATGAAAACAAAGTAGAATTTGCAATTTCCCACAATTCAAGAGAAATAGTAACCCTAAAATCTTAATTCAGAAAAACCCTAATCAACACAGCAAAGCTTTTCGCAAGAAACACATTAGGACAGAACAATGATGAAGAAAATAACTCACAAAAATTCGCGTTCTACAGAAAATCAAACTCTTGCCGAAATTGCTTTTGAAAGCTCTATCTCTGGCTCTGGACTGCTTCAAAGATGCTTGAATTCCTTAGTGGTGAAAGTAGTCTACAATTAAACACTTGAACTTTATGAACATTGCCGATAGACGTCTCATCCGCCATTAAAGCTTACTTGCATACAGCGCCAATGCCTTCAATTGTATTTGACACAGATTTAAATCTCTGCCGTCGATCTCTTGTTTCAGTCAGATCATCGAACGATCCTCCTTAAAAATGCTCACAATGCCTTCCACATCATCCCGAGGGCCCACCATTATATGCAGCGCCAGGAAGATACATGTGGCACTCGCCCGCGATATTACGATTGCTCAAGTTGGGATTGTGCGATAGCGGGCAACCGTTGATCTCTTCATCGGTGACCACGATCAAGTAAAACAAGGGATAGTCTTAAGGACTATTCGCTGAGAAGCTTTTTCATCAAGATTAAAACATCGCCATTGATTATAAACACGTGCACCGCTCAGGCGATTTAGTAACCCACTTGATAACACACTAAAGTCTGATGCATTTATTAAATCATTTTATTTGCTTTTCGGACATCAACAACCTGGGACACGTGGCGATCGCCCATGATATCGCGATGGCTCAAGTTGGGATCGCGATATGGCAGGAAGTGGTCAGGATGTATTTGTGAGGAGATCAACAACCATCAAATAACCCCTACAAAACATTAAACATTACTTAGGAGGAAAAACCTGAGGAAGGGGATGCGGCTTAGGGCAACGACGGTCGATGACATAAGGTTGTTTTAAAAACATAAGGCACAAACCTGACTCAGACTTTGTAAATAAAAGGAGGCCAACAATTAAATATTTATCATTTTATTAAAAGGGGCCAGGCCTTAGACGAGTTAATGAGGCATAGGTTGTTTTCTCTTTTAAAAACCTTCTCCAAAAAGTAACGATAGAACAGACCCATACCAAAGACAAAAAACCAAGGGTTTATGAAAGCAAAGTAATAACTCCAGCCCTAGGCACCACTCGGATAAACAAGACTAGCCAATAATAAAAGAAATCCCAGATGTAAATTTGAGGCTCCATCACAATTCACTGCCTTGTCTATGTTATTGCTTACTATTATGCTTTGGTAGATTTTTTCCAAGCATCCATAGCTTGTTCAAAAGCACTTGTTTGAGGTTTTTACTTTTTAGCCATAGTATGAAGGCATTGAACTGTTTGATAAAATGCTTTGGTAGACATGTATGAAAAATATGGTAGCATAGAAAAGGTAGTGAACTATTTGAAAAAATGCTTCAAAAAAATGTGGTCTCATGGTGATGGAATGGCATAATGAATGCCATGACAAGTAAATTTCTATGGATTGTCATGGCATTCCATCACCATGAGACCACATTTCTTTGATAAGAGTCAGCTTCAATCGCTTCTTGTCTATGCTATTGCTTACTATTATGCTTTGATAGATTTTTCCAAGACCATAGCTTGTTTAAAAGCACTGTTTAGGCTTTTAGCCATAGCAGCAAGGGAATGAACTGTTTGGCTAAATACTTTGATAGACATGTATGAAAAATGTGTTAGCATAGACAAGGCAGTGAACTCTTTGAAAAAATGCCTCAAAGAAATGGGGCCTCATGGTGATGGAATGGCATGATGAATGCCATGACAAGCAAATTGCTATGGATTGTCATGGCATTCCATCACCGCGTGAGATCGCATTTCTTTTAGGCATTTTTTTCAAATAGTTCATTGTCTTCTCTATGGTATTATTGCTTACTATTATGCTTTGATAGATATTTTTCCAAGCATCCATAGTTTGTGGGAAAGCACCTATTTTAGGCTTTTTACTTTTAGCCATAGTGTATGAAAATGGTAGCATAGAAAAGGTAGTGAACTATTTGAAAATGATTCAGGGGAAATGTGGTCTCATGGTGGATGGAATGCCATAACGAATGCTGCTTATGCGCAAATTGCTATGGGATTGTCACAGTGGCATTCATCACCATGGAGACTATTATTTCTTGAGGTAATAGTTCATTCCCTTGTCTATGCTATTGCTTACTATTATGCTTTGATAGATTTTTTCTAAGCATCCATAGCTGGTTTGAAAGCACCTATTTTAGGCTTTTAGCCATAGCAGCAAGGCAATGAACTGTTTGATAAAATGCTTTGGTAGACATGTATGAAAAATGTGGTAGCATAGACAACTGTCACCATCTGATATTTATGTAGTTGTAGTATGTTTTGTGCAATGTAATTAGCGATATGAATATAACCAACAAATATCTATTTTCTATAATTCATGGATTGAACTCTATATTTTATATGCTCTCAATGTCTGTATGCTATGGAAATGCCATTAATTTTTTTTTAAAAAGAAAAGCATGTGATATTATCAACAATGTAATTATATCGATTACTCTTCTTTTTACATAATCTAATATCCAAACTTTTCAGGGCTGACCAACACATCAAGCAACAAAGGCAAGACTAGAAAAGCACTAAACACAAACTTGGCTCTAGTGGTTATATGAAATTAGCCGCACGAATTGTAAGTATCTATAAATGAAATATTGCATCCAAATTATAATAAATTGAAAACAATTTTGGTTTTATCACACCATAGAAGCAAAATTCATGATCTTTTGCAAAAATGTAGGGCTCAAAATTCAACAGAGTTCCCACAGAAGAGGACCTGAAGATTGCCTTCTAGCAAGGCTATGGAGCCATGGCTGAACGCCTAAGATTCTTGATTGGGAAACACAATCTTCCATTGCATCCGACATGCGGTAAATAAACTCAATAAAGTTTATTAAAAATTGAATACTTGTGCAATCTATTCAATATTAATTTCCCCAAAGTAAAATTATATGCCTATTTGTTTTTAAACATTCAAGCAATGATAATATATCGCACATGACATTGGAATGCAACTGAGGTGAGGGTGGAGCATAACGTGCATGAAGGTGATGGTGTGCATCCAGACTTTAGAGCATGTAGATGTGATCAACATGTTGAGCATGATCAGGCTAGAGAAGATCAGGAATATGATGTGGCCCCATCAGGTAAAAAGGACCACTCTAAAGTTCTTTTAAACATATTTAATTGCAATTGGTGTATTAATTAATGTAACCTTTCGTGTTTCAGCTTTAGAGAATGTAGACCGTGATCAACGTGTTGAGCATGATCAGGCTAGAGAAGATCAGGAACATGATGTGGCCCCATCCGGTGAAGAGGACCACCCTCATGTTCTCTTAAACATATTTAATTTCAATTGGTGTATTAATTAATGTAACCTTTCGTGTTTCAACTGCAGATCAGGATTTAGAGTGTGTTCAACATGTTGAGCATGAGTCTATAACAAAAGTTCAAGAACATGATGTGGACCCATCAAGTAAAGAGAACCACTATAATGTTCTTTTAATTAATCAACTACTTGTAACAATAATAATAAAACATATCAGTTTAACATTTATTTCTTATTGCAGCAGATCCCCCCTTGAAGCGGCGTCCACGTCATGAGCAAACGACTACGCGTACATTAAGATCACAAGCAGAGGGCAGAATAACTAAAGGGGGGACAAATATTGATTTAGAAAATGATACTCCACTTCATCTTTATGTAGCTTTCAAAAAGAAAAAAAAAAAAAATGATTGTAATCATATCATGACAACCATATTTTGATAATATGTAAAAACTAAAAATGATTATTATATGTTAATGAATGAATGTTATATGTTATTAATGGATGAATGAATGAATGTTATATGTTATTAATGGATGAATCAATGATTAATGTTATATGATTGGGTCGGGGAATTGAGAGTGATGTGAGGGGGGGGGCAAATGAGCTTCCACCGTCACATGGTTGGCCTTGTTAAGTAGAGAATATTAAACTATACTCAAAACAAAGAGAAGCTCAATAAGGTAATGCACTTTTCAATATAAGAAATGCATCGTTTGAAGCATCAAACCAATATGCAGTCTATATGTATGATCAGTCGTCAGTCTCCGCAATGGTACATTTCCACGAATATATATATATACATAACCACTGACGAATCAACAGAAAGGCTCGACGAAGTTTCTATAGCTGCGACGATGGTTTCGTCGTAACTCCCTACCCATTTCGTCGCCATTCCGATGATATTTCGGTGTTGCCACCACACCACTCCCTGCCCATTTCGTCGCACTTTCGACGAACTTTTAGTGTTCTTCCGACGCTACTCCTTGCTAATTTCATCGCAAAGTTGATGAATTTTTCGCGTTGTTTCGACGCTACTCCTTGCTAATTTCGTCGCACTTTTGACGAACTTTTGGTGTTGTTCCGACGCTACTACTTGCCTATTTCGTCGCACATTCGACGAACTTTTGGTGTTCTTTTGACGCTACTACTTTAGTATTTCATCGCTATTTCGACGAACGTTCCATGTTGTTTCCACACTACTGCTTGCCCATTTCATCGAACTGATGACGAACTTCAGGTGTAATTCGTCGGTGGATAAACAAAGGTTTCATCGATATTCTGACAAAATCTAGAGGTATTTCACAATGCTGCTGACCGACGATTCTTCGCCGTTATTTTGACGTTTAATTTGTCATCGGCCTTCCGATGAAAAAACGATGGAAAGATTTTTTCCATTGCGTCGCTCTTCCGATAGAGATTTGTCGAATGACCGATGAACGCCCATCAGAAAATGGTGTCAAATCCAGTAGTGAGAGGAAAAGTGCAAGATCTCATCTAGGGAAACATTATACCTAATGCTTCCAGGGCAACATTGTACCTAATGCTTCCAAGAGAGGGAATTTCAAGAAAAATAAAATCACACAATGAAATGTGAGTGGTGATGTATGCCCCGACATAAATTGGTTGCGAGCACCAGTATTGTGAGAAATTTCTTTAAAGTAGAAGAAGAGTACATGAGAGCTTACTCAGAAAGCCCTATGCCAAGTCATATGTTTTTGAGGAGCTACATCATGAAAAGGGTAGTATGTCATATGCGAGCCAACTTAAGGCATGTCGTCCACATCCCAAGCTTTCTCTTATGTATTCATGAAAGGTTAGTGACTATCCAAAGGAGGAAACCAAAAGTGACATACGAGGACAAGTTTGTCTAACCCTTTTCCCCCATTGAGTGCAAGATAAAGGTGAGCCGAAACAATTAATGAAATGCAGGCTAGACTAAAAATTAGTATCAATTAGAGGAACTAGATGCCCCCACATAGGAAAGAATACAAAAATCCTTAAGATGTTGGATTTTACCACTCAAAGCTTTACATTCATTAGTGGAGTGACCATGAACTCTATGATAGGTGCAGAATGAAGTTTTGTCATAGCATTTCTTATGAGTTTTGGGAGGGAGGGTGATCAAGTGATCTTGGAGGAGTCTTGACAAGATACCCTCTTGATCAATGGTAGAAGGTGGTCTTGTGATTTGTGTCAAAGATACATATTGCTTAGTAGTAGTTGGCATACCAACACAAGTTTCTCTTGATTGCAATATTTCATTCTCACTCTTATAGGAGGAGGGAAAATCTATTGAATCAATGATGGCTTTCGAGATGAAATTGACATTAAGCGAAGATGTAGGTTTTTTTTTTATGTTTGGTAAAGAATGATTTTCAATACTATTAGTGTCAAGGCATTCAGTTAAAAATAATTTAGGAGTATGTGTTGTAAGATTGTTGATGTTGAGTGAAGGTTTGGTGATCTCTATTACAGGACAATAACCAAGACCATGAGTTGTTTTTTGTGTGATAGGGTCTAGAGGTTTGTGGATACCTTGTTTATTAACATCACATCCATGTTCACTTTAGCCAAGTTGTTTCATAAGCTCATAGCCTTCTCCATAAAGCTTCTTCATTTCTTTTGGATTGGTTGGTGGTTGGTCATAAGGATCATTAAAGGTGATTGTGAAGTTTTCTTCTTTGTCTAAAGTGGTTGAGGCAGATGCTTTTGAAGGGACGTCTATTATTTCATTTCCCCTATTTGAATCTTTGTCTACGATCTTGTACTTACCCATGAAGTCATGTTCGAAATTCAAGGAACCTCAATCATCTTCTAATAGCATCATGACTTGTTCAATATGTTGTTGATTGTCTTTTTTTTGTGCAGGTTCGACTTGTATGGTTGGTGTTAATGTGTTCAAGGGGTCTCTTTGTTTTCCTAAAGTTGTAAGACACTATAAGGCCCATCATCAACATTGAGTGTGTACACTTTGTTTTTGTAGATGTATTTCATTTTATGATGAAGAGTGGAAAGCACACCATTGATTGCATGAATCCAAGGCCTACCTAGAAGAAGGTTATATGAAAGATCATTAGGCATACATGGATTTGTGTTTCCAATGTGGCAACTCCAACTATATGAGGTAAAGTGATCACACCAAGCAATTGTTCGCTTACATTGTCAAATACCCTAATGGATAAAGAATCTGATTGGATGTTTGATCTATCAACACCAATTCTATCAAGAAGGTTTGCTCCACATACATTAAGAGTGAAACTAGTATCTATAAGAGTTATCTTAATCCCTTTCCATTTGTATTGAGAAATAATCATAAAAGCTTCATTTTTTTTTTGCAGTTCCAAAGGAGAAAGCTCACTTTGGTAGAAAATAATGTCAGTGTTTATTCCTTGGATTAGTGTTGTGATGTTAGTTGGTTGCTCATTAGAAGGGACAAGAACTTGTTGCAAGGTGGCTTGAATATGGTCCCATAATCAGATTTTAGTAGGAGTATTCTTTAGTTGTTCAACAATATTATACTCCTTTCTTCTTTGTAGAGGTAAACAAGGAGGACCTAGTAAGAAAGGATTAGGAAAAGGTAAGTTTGTTGGGGTTGGTTGTTGCACTTGTGGATTATTTCAAGTTTTATATTTATGAGCAACAATATTATAACTCAGTTGTTGTGATACATTATTCTTAGGTGGGTAGAGGATGAGTTCAAGTTTATGTTGAGTTTTTTTGTGTGAAGGGGGCTAAAGGATGAGTTGAGGTTGAATAATTTTAAAATCCCTTCGAAAGTGAGAGTCTATATCATTATTGTGGTTTGTGTCTTGCATCATGATATTTTTCATAGGAGGAGGGTTTTGAGAACTACAAACCAAATTTTCTTGACATAAAAGCACTTCATCACAAGTATGAGGATGCGCAATGGTGGAATTGTCTTGCTCAATAAGGTTTTTTATAGGTGAAAGGGGATAACGAAGATTCTCATGACTCACATTAGTTATGTTTTCTAACATCAAAGCATCTTCCTTACAACTAGGGGAGATACTAGGAGAAGAAAAAGTATGATTATTCATGGCTCTGTTCTCGATTGTCTTCCAAAATAGGATAGATAGAGGAAGGATTATAAAGAGGGTTGTTGTAGACCAACATGTCCTTATCATTTATAATCTTATCTTCCTTAAAATTATCCTCACAATGGAAATTAGGTAAGGTGATGTTTAAGAACATGTCTATGATTTCATTCTTTTGTGCTATGATATCTTCCCAAAGGGGATAAGGAGAAGGACAAACAAGAACCTCATGATTCTAAACAATTATGTCTTCTTTTGCCAAGATACCTTTGTCACTAAAAGGAGAGGTATTGGGAGAAGCAAAATTAGGATCATCATAAGTATATATGTTTGTATACTCTTCTATCACATTATCCACACAAATAGGGGAGATAGGAGAGGGTGTGATTTTAAGGTTAATATCACCATTTTCATTCTCGTGTGCTAATAAACTCTCATAACTAGGACATGCATTGAATAAATTACAATCATGCGTATTGAAAAACTTTTTCTTTGAAAATTTGGAGAAGATTGAAACTAACATTTTGAAAGGACTATGCTAACTCAAAATGCAATGTAAAAGGTTAAAATGAAATGTAATTTTTAGAGAATAATTGATTGATTATGATATGTAACAATATGAGAATGCAAATGTGAAATTTAAACCATGCATGAAATGAGCTAATTTAGGCTATATTTTATGAAATGCATGTTACAAAAATGCAACTAACTAATATAGGTAGGTTAAGGCACCAAAAAAAAGCTTAAAAACAAAGTTTTCATTTCTGTAAAATGTAGTTTCAGAGGTCAAAAGGGACTGATTCGCCAAGGGTGGCGACTGAGTCCTAGTATGGAATTTTTCAGAATTTTTAGATATTTTGGATGGATTTTGATGTTTTCTAAGTTATATGATGCAAACCTAAGTTAAAAATTCAGAATTTTAGAAAATTTTAATGAATTTAGATGCCAACAATGCAACCTAAATAAACTTTTTATTAATGCAAAATTTGAAACCTAGAATACAAATAAATTCATGCAAACCCTAATGCAAGATCAATGGAAGCTAGATGTATGATGAAGGACTCTAAATCATAAAAGAAAGTACTCAAAAAAGTAGGTTCACCAAAATGAATCGTAGATTTTAAGGGCTAGGAATGCTGTCTCTTTTTCTCAATGAAGGTCTTTCACCTAATGGAAAGAGATAGATGCCACACCCAAAATCTAGGTAGTTCACTCAAATTAAGATTTGTATGATGATATTATGAATAGATTATATGATGTGGATGTGATTAAGTATTGAAATTGATTGATTAAATATGAAAAACCTAAGAAATGTGACTTGTTTGAAAACATACTATGTAATACAAAATCACCTAGAAATGAATGCAAAACTAAACATAAATGAATCAAAATGAATATATGAACCTGGAATGTGGATGAAGACTGGAAATGACATTTGAAATGTTGCTAGTGCTGATTTTCAGGCCTGGTGGGACTCATTCACCATTCTGGGTGAATCAGTCGTAGATCTGTAAAACTGTATCAGAACCTGTTTCTAACAAAAGGGTATCTAAAAATGTAGAAAACACAAAATTGACCTGGAAGTGGGAATAATTCACCACTCATGGTGAATGAGTCCATTTTTTAATTTCTCTATATTCAAAGGTGGATTTCGGAGCTCTTAGTCTACACTTTGGTATGCTATAGGTGTCCACTTCCGAAACTCTAATTTTCAAACCTAAAAATGAGTTTTTGTTGATATTTTGACTTGTTGAATGAAGAGAGGACTTGAGAAACCTTGCAACTTTATCTCCAATGATTTATAAGCTTCCAAGAGTCCTAAATATACAAACACATAAGTAGAGAAGAAGAAATATTGAATGTTAGGGCATGGGGGTTTTCCTTGGTCAAATCGCTTTTAGGTAATTAAACCAAAATGATGAAAGAATGGAATGAAACATGAAATAATGGAGTTGATTACCTTTCCATGGTGTTTTATCTTGAAATTTTGTAGCAAAACATGAAGGATCTGCCCTTGAATGTATGAAAATTGATCTTGAATGAATTGTAATGTTAAAACCCTAAGTTGCTTGACTTGAGACAGAAGATTAGTAGATCAATGATGAAGAATGGATGTGAAAATAAGTTAAAAGACTTATATCTATAGGAATTTCACCTTATTTTCCCATTAATACCTCATCACAGGCCGACATGAAGAAATAATAAACTTAAATTTCACTTTTTTCCCGGTCAAAGGTAAAAATTGAGCCAAATGAAACTGATTCACCACAAATGGTGAATAGGTCCCACAAGGGCTATTTTGATAGCTAAGATGCTAGGATATAAGGAAATAAGGTTTAAATTGCAAAATTGTCAAGTGTTTAATCAATTTAAGCCTTAGGATGCACACTATGGGTTAATAGGGGCCTATTAATGATGTTGTAAATGTCAAATAGGGCTTGGGACATAGAATTCAATGTGAAAGTGTGATTAAATAAACTTTACAATACTTAAATGAGGTCCACATAGCCTAGGAAGGCATGAGAACCAATGTGAATGTGCAAGAAACATTACAACACTAGTTTATCATTAAGTTTATTTCAAAAGCCATCTAGATTGATGTAATAATGTTATCAAACACATTTTATAATGTTGAATTAGGGAGAAAGGGGTTTATTAATTCTAGAAAAGTATGAAAGTCATATACAAGACTTTGCAACACCTTTACAAGACATCGTTAAAATCATGTTATTCAATTTGCAAGTGTCCAAGACCTAGTGTGAATGCATAAAATGCCTCAAAACACCTAAATCAAGGCCTCATTAAGTCAATTTATCATTAATTATTCCCATGTCAAGCAAAGGGTACTTTTTTCTATGGTATAGAGTGATAGGACCTAAATTAAGTGCAATGAAAAACCCTTTGTAGAGCATTTTGAAAACAATCTATGTTCTTGCAAAACAACCAACCAAGAAAATACATTGTCTATCACTACAATTAATGGTTGCATCAATGTTCCATATAACACTAAAAATATAGATTATCATTCAAAGAATGTCCCAACACAATAAACATAGGGATCAATATGTATGAATGTTATTTGCATCTACTATGGCATAGGTACATATTTGCACATAGGGGAAATCCATTTTCCACCATTGCAATCAATGGTGGCATCACCAAGACTTTTGTATTGCTTTAGAAACAATTACCCCATGCAAAAAATACATAACAAGTGATTCGCATTTATGTCCCCTCACTCTCAATAATGTCGAAGCCGAATACTTGGCCCTCACATCCTTGTTGATTGTAATGGTGCATATCCCTTTTAGTTGTCACCCAACCTTTTATTGCCCATATAGTACCTATTGTCTACATGTAATTTCACATACATACATTTCCACAATTTATTTTTGTGTGTATACATATTTGAGCAACAGATCCCTACAAATGCATCCAAGTCATATAATTCCTATATATCTTCTTGCAAAACAAAACCTGCACTGATATATAGGTATCTGAAGCTAAATGCACCTTTTCAGTTATTATTTCTTTCATCCTCAAAAAGGAGTTAAAAGAATGATAGGTTGTATATTAAGTGTAATAAGAAACATTGGTTTCACCATTGATCAAAGTGGTGGATGATGTATGTTCTTGATCGGGGTTTTGGTGAGAGCCCATGAGGCTCCATGACCCAATATGGTAGGATGGAGAGAAAACCTCTTTTTGTTGTGTTTCATTTTATATTTCCTATGTGTAGATCCGTATGTTTCTAACATTAGATGCAAACAACATTCATATGTTTGATAGGCTCTATATTAAGTGTAATATTAAACATTGATCTCATCACTGTTTATAGTGCTAGAAAATTTATGTTCTTGCTCGAGGGTTTGTTGGGATCCCTCAAGGCTCCATGATGCAATATGGCAGGGTGGAGAGAAAGCCTTATTTTAGTGTGTTCTTGATCTTGTTACTTTGTTGCTTATAGAAGTGGTTATACATTGAGAAAAAATGCTCTATTTTTTAATCTTTCACCAAAATTTTTAATATGTGGAGATGTTTGCATGTGAAATTACTTACAATCAACATTCAAAGTGAAGAACCCAGTTCAAATGAAGAACCCAGTTCAAGTGAAATGCATGTATAGATTTCAGTTTGGAGCATAGTCATGCTTACCTGAAATTATATTAGTTTCTAAACAAGGTGTAACACCAATTTCTTCACTTGAACTAGTTTCTTTAGTTGAACTAGGTTCTTCAGGAATACGCATTGATCTACCTTTCTCTTTTGCTAGATACTCTAGATTACATGCCAACAAATACAATGTAGTCTGAACCAAAGAAGAGGATTGCCTCCAACAATTGTGTGCATTTCCATCATGATGAAATGTTTCTATTATTTATGGTAACTATAGTGCTTCTCCTTTCCCTCATTATTTCCATGTATATAGAATTTCCACTATTTCTAATTTTGCTTCCTTGTCATTTTCATGTGAAAGATGTAATCATAGACATACTGTATCTCGCTCTATGCACAAGGTATGCCTACATCTTCTTTATTTGATCTCTTCTATTGTAGATGCATTAAACCATCATTATTTTTTATAAGTTATAGTTATAGAACTATTTATATTTCCTAATTTAGATATTGTCTTCCAATGAAACATGTTCACCGCACTAAACTTCACATTTTCCTTGTGTGTAACTATTTCTAAGTCAAACCATTTTAGATTGCAAACATTCTCAATTGTAACTATAGATCTCCACAATGCTAAATAGCTTTATGATTGCATGTTTGGCATCGTGTATGAGCTGCAACTACATTCTATTTATATACAAGGTAAAGTTATATGTCCTTTATTCCATCTTTTATTTCACAACTAAATCTCAAATTCTTTGTCATGAATGATACAACTATATATACTTTTTAAAATGTATAACATTGATTTCAACTCAAGAAAATTCTCAGGTTCCAAAACATTGCTTTCACCATTGATTAAAGTGGTGGACAATGTATGTTCTTGCTTGGGGTTTTGGTGAGATCCCATGAGGCTCCATGACCCAATATGGTAGGGTGGATAGTAGTCCTTCTTTTGTTTTGTTCATACTACATCCCATTTCATGCACAAGATATGCCTACATATTATTTATTTCATCCCTTCTATTGCAGCTGCATTACATATTATTTGTTATAAATTATAGAACTCTTTATATTTCCTAATTTAGATATTTTCTATGAATGAAATATGTTCATCACACAAAACTTCACATTTTCCTTTGATTTTTCCAGACCATACTCAAGCCAAACAATCCTATTTCACATAAGATAGTAATATCTTAGTCAGTGATCTTTCATCTCAGCTTATTTTCATGAGTTATGTAGATGTTTTCAAAGCATTATATATTCTATGAAGTCAGCCTTGCCACAAGGCTTTCACCTAGGCCCTATCAACTACTCTTATTTTTGGTTTTAAGGAATCTAAACTATTAAAACATTTGACCATTATGGAATGCATTGATAATGGTTACACTTTTTGTTATGATCCTAAAATTTTTGAGTTTTGAAATCGCATAATGGGGATTTTGAGGAAGTAATTTGTTATAAATGACCTTTGAGAATAATCATAGTGACTGCAAAATCAGTCATAATGGTGAAATAAAAAATTGCATGCAATAGTAATTTCTCAAGATATATTCATATCACAAGTGAAGGTAGATTTAGAAATAAAATAAAAATATATATTTTAAATTTTTTGTATCAATCTAATTTTTTATTAACATCAACAAAATTTTGTAGATGCAATTATCTCTTTATTGTTATGGTTGCTCATGACTTATGTAAATATACTTATTTGACATTTGTATGTCCTATTCCAAACCCATAATATTCTAAGCTTGTCATAACCTTATCTATTCCCTACTATCTTAGCGTAATGGTGTTATAAAAGGGTTATTAATGATGCCACAAGGATTTTTAGATTTGGTCACTTGATCTCTCCCAAGTGTTACTATGCCTGGCTATTACATACCTTCTTATGCTTGGATGTAGACTGAATTCAATTAGCTTATATTTTATGTTCTTGTAAAATAACCAACCAAGAACATACATTGACCATCACTGTGATCAATGGTAGCATTAATGTTCCATATAACACTTAAGATATAGCTTATCATTCCAAGAATGTCCCAGTAGAGTAAACATATGGATCAATATGTATGGATTTTGTTTTCATCTAGTATTACATACATACATATGTGCACATAGGGGAAATACATTTTACATCACTTCAAACAATGGTAGAATCAATGTTCCATATAGCACTTACAATACAACTTATCATTCCAAGAATGTCTCGGTATGCATCAATGTTGTTTGAATCTACTATGACATACATGCGTATCTACACATAGGTGAAATCAAATGAAACACAAAAAAAACAATGTTCCATATAACACTTAAAATATAGTTTATGATTCCCTACGTGCAAATATGTAAGTATCCTATGCTCTCTTCTATATTTTCTTAGCATCTCCCTCTCTAATTCACTCTATGTATGTACACATCTCTACCATTTGGACTTCCCCTCTACCTATCATCTCATTGTTGCATGTCACTACACGCAAGTGCTAGCTAATCACCTTTCAAACCTTTTAAATCATTTTAATTCGCCATTTATGCTCATTCAATTGTGTTTTCTTCATCCTCACAACTATTGTTGACCTGAATCAAGAAATTATGAAGATCATTCTAGATATATTTTTCTTTTCTATTCACAACTAGGGTTTACTTCTTTTCTCCATGCCTTTGAGTATATTATCTCCTTATTTTCGTTTCTCTTTGTTTTCAAATGGTTAAGTTTCTTGTTAATTTTATTTATGTAATAATTTCCTTTCAAATCATGATTAGGCTAGGTCATTTGTAATTCTTTTTTATCTATCCACTCATGCAGGACTGACCCCCCTACTATTTTAAGGGCCTTAAAGTGGGAGGATAGCCTTGCCTCAGGTCATAGTTTGTGTTTGTTCTATTTTTCCCATGCCCTAGTGGTCTCGCCTTTTGGGTTTTTATGTTGTCTTGAATTATCTAGAATGCCAATTTTATGAGAAAATATTGTTGATCGATATTACTTATTGCTTTCTATGTTCTCATGTATTGGTGTTGTTTTTAGACTATCCCACCATTCCTTTGTTTCATCACTTTTTTGGGTATGTGTAGGATCATCATGGAGAAAACTGGCCCTTAAGTGGCAAAACATTCAAAAAAATTAGAGTTAGGCAACTTGACATAAAAATTGAATAAATTATCTATATTATTTCAAAAATATGTAAGACTAGAATCTGTAGAAAATTAAATGTAGTTTCTAAACTACTAGGTTTTTTTTTTTAAATCTATTTGGTGAAAATTTAAAATTTCAATATAGTAGTACTTAAATTTCAAGGAAAAATAAGTAGGTTAATGCATTGACCACCTAATCACAATAAAATGATAATATTTTTTTATAAGATTTTAGATATAAGTAGAGGACTCATGTCCCGATGTGATACATATTTTTTTGTAAGTTTTTTCCAAGTAAATAATTAATTATGATTTTTTTATTACAACTTTTAAAAAATATAAAAAATTGTATGTCTGACCACGTTAACTTGGACAAAACTTCATGAAATTCATTTTTTCTTTTTTTAATCCTATAGTATGCAAAGCATAGAATGTGACGCATGTTTTGAACTCAAAAAATGTGATACCATTTGAAAGCTATAAAAAAAATTTAATCAGCCTATCAATCAGAACTTTAGTCATAGTTTGAATAGAAAATGAATAATAATTACTTATTAAATTCAAAGTAAAGCATAATTTATATTGGTGGAAAGATGAGAATCTCCTTTAAAAACCCTTTTCATTTCATCAATTTTGGGTAAAGAAAATGTCGTCAGCAACATACCCATCATATTGCCACTTTCTGGCCCATCATGATCTTGCACATACCCTTTTCCAAAAATGTGAACTAGGGTTTCATATTTTTGCATTATCATCAATTTTTTCCAACTAATGTAAATGGTTTTCCCCAAACTTTCAAACATATAACATGTATGTAATGACATAGATTTTCTCCACCACTACATGACAAGTTTCCTTTATGTATGATAGGAGAGATATTCTCTACCATTACATCCTAATTCACCAAATAAGTCCATAGTGTAGAGGCAAGAAAATTCAATGCCTCTGCATAAAAAATATTTACATAAAGGTAATGCTATTAATTTTTAGCACTATTAGACTTCATGTATCGCTAGTCAACAAGATTCATGAGCACTAAAAATTAGTGTCGATGCATAAATCTATTAAGTTCTTCAAGGAATGTCAAAGCATTGATTTTTAATGCCTATACACCAAGTTATAAAACCATGCAAACATGTAAGAGTGATAATTTTTACCACTAATTCACAAAGATCTTCCAAAGAATTTCAAAGCAATGTAGAAGCACTAATTTTTAGCACTAGTGCATAAAGTGAACTTTCCCCAATATTCCAGGGAACTGAAATTCAATGAGCTCTTGCATTAAATCTTGAATTTTTCACTAACTCCTAGGAAATTCCATAATTGCATTATGAGCTCCATTTCACCCAAATTCACATAATTTTTCTCACTCCATTACTCATATCTATTTTCTCCAAAGTGCTCACTTGGATTTTTGCATTCCCTCACTTTCATAATGCATACTCTTCTAATATTTGGAAAATCCATTATTTCCTTGTAGTTGTACTCCTCCTTTTAGGAATTCATCAAGTGATCAATGTGACTAGTGCATTCAATGAAAACTAAAGAATCTACATCACCATACAAGAAGGATAAAATTAAATAAAAATATCAAGGTATTTATCCACCTATAGTGGTGACATCCAAAATCAATGAGATCAAGGATATAGAAATCAAAAATCTTGATATGAATGACTTTCATAAAAGAATAGAGAAGAAACCTCTAGAAAAAGATTTGGAGGCCATTGTTCATAGTAACCTTCATCGATTTTCCTCATTCCCAGTGGTAGCTCATTGTCCAGAGTTGATTTTACAAGTTGCTTCACATTACATTAGAGATAATAGAAGTGTTAGAGATTCGTTAAGATAGGTAATGATGAGTTCGGATGTTGATTTATTGAACATGGTTTTCCAAGTCACAACCATGAAGAAATATATAGACATGACTATTCAACATGCCCAAGAGGCTTATGCCAAAATTCAAAATGAATCCAAGTAGTTGATTAACATGAAATGGTTGAAGACCCAAAGGCCTAACACTGTAAGGTGGCCTAAAAACCTTGCTCGCGATGATTTAAAGGAAGATGTAAATGATATGATCACTCTTCTAAGTAGAGTGAAAGGATTGCAAACTTCATCAACTTTCCAAGAGTGGATGTATGAGTACATTAAAATTATTAGGAAAAAGAACAGGCACATTGAATAGGGTGCACAAATGAGTGATGAAATCCATGAACAACTCATCAACATGCACTCTAATTTGAAGTTCTATATGACTTCATACCTAGTGTACATTACAACAATAATGAGGCAATATCTAGGTATAACAATAGAAGAAGATAGGAGATATATACCAATGCATAAGTACTATTCCAAAATCACCCTTAGAGATAGCATCAGACACTTCAGAAGGGTAGGTTGCTCAAATGAATCGTGGAAAGTTATGAATAAATACAGATGTATCTATTTGCAATTTCCTACTTTCACATACCTAAGGGTAGGTTGCTACATGGGGTATACATGTTATCAAGGTATCCTTCTGAAAAGTGGGTATTAATGGAACTTTGTAGATAGGTTATCTTGGTGCATAATGAGATCCAAGCCATTCATAAGCCAAGAATTAAGTTTCCAATCACCATTGGTAGATATTCAAGACAAATAGTGCCCAAGGCCAAAGCTATAGCATTAAAGATGCAAATCATGACTCTAAGGACATAAAAATGTAGAGTTGATTTTGACTATAGAGGAATGAAAATAAAAATTAAAAATATTCATAGGCATGTCTATTGTTTTGAAGATATTTGGGAAGACTACAAGGATGAAGAATATATTAGAAATATGGATTATTGCAATCTTACTATAGAATAGATCTCATATCTTGGCTTAGTAGACCTTCTAAAGAAAATTGAATATCTTGGTGATATTTTAAATGTTGAGTATGATGAGAAGGAGATAGAAATAATACCTTTGCCACTGATTCAATGGTTTTGAAAAGAAAATACCTTCATCTTGCAAAGGCTTACTTCCATTTGAGTAATACCAGTGAATGGTTGCAAGGGAAAGGAATTCAATTAAAGCCTTTCAAGATGGATTCTGAGAGTGAAGGATCTAGAGGAGAAGCCAACAGGAAACAAGAAATCAGGACCAAAAATAAGGCAAGTGTTGCTCCCTCTTCCTCATGTAGAGGGCCTAAGATTGCATTCACTTGTGGGAAGAGTACAATGCCAACAATTAGAGAAGAGCAACTAGGAAGAGAAGAGAAACTTGAAGATGAAGAATTGAATGAGCAAGAAGAAAAAAATGAAGAGGATGAGAAATTAGAGAGAGAACAAGAAGATGAGGAAGATTAAAAAGAAGAAGAAAGGAAAGATGAAGAAATGTTGACATCTCTCCATAAAAATGTCACTCAAGATCCTTCACATACATCATCACCTATTACTACCACAACACCTCTTACACCTCCTATTCCTACCTCTCCTCCATCTCCTCTTCCAACTTTACCTCCACGGGTATGTGCAAGATCATGATTGTCCAAAAAGTGGCGATATGATGGGTATGTGTAGGGTATGTGGATGATGACTTTTTTTTACCCAAAATCGATGAAATGAAAAGGGTTTTTAAAGGAGATTCTAAAATTTCCACCAACATAAATTATGATTTACTTTGAATTTAATAAATAATTATTATTCATTTTCTATTTGAATTATGACTAAAGTCCTAATCAATAGGCTAATTGAAAAACATCTATAGCTTTCAAATAGTATCACATTTTTTTGAATCCAAACATGCATCACATTCTATGCTTTGCATACTATAGGATTAAAAAAAAAATGAATTTCATGAAGTTTTGACCAAGTGAAGGTGATCAAACATACGAGTTTTTTATATTTTTTAAAAGTTGTAATAAAAAATTCATAATTAATTATTTACCTGTAAAAAAATTATGAAAAATATGCATCACATCCAAACATGATTCTTCTACTTATATCTAAAATATTATAATTTTTTTTATCATTTTATTGTAGTTAGGGTGGTCAGACAGACACCTACCTCTTATTTTTTCCCCAAAATTTAAGTACTACTACATTTAAATTTCAAATTTTCACCAAATAGATTTTTTTTATAAATAAACCTAGTAGTTTAGAAACTACATTCAATTTTTGATAGATTCTATTCTTACATATTTTTAAAATAATATAGATAAATTATTCAAAATTTTATTTCAAGTTTCCTAACTCTGATTTTTCTGAATTTTTTGCCACTTAAGGGCCTATTTTTTCCATGATGATCTTGCACATACCTCCACCTTCAATAGTTCTACATGCACTTAAGGTGAAAATACCCCTAATAGCACATTCAATTCATTCAACTCCTTCCACGAGGTTAGCTTTTTTAGTGTTGATGTTATCTTTGGTTCTTCGCCATCTATTCCAACTTTGTCATCTCCATAATTTGGCATATCTTCACAAGTTGAGTTTGATAGATTCATGAAATAATCATTTCTAGATATGGGTATGTGCAGGATCATCATGGAAAAAATAGGCCCTTAAGTGGCAAAAAAATCAGAAAAATTAGAGTTAGCCAACTTGACATAAAAATTTGCATAAGTTATCTATATTATTTCAAAAATATGTACTTAAGAATAGAATCTATAGCAAATTGAATGTAGTTTCTAAACTAATAGAGGGTAATTGCACCAAGATGGTTTCCAAAAAGGGGGCTTAAGTGGCCACTTTTTTTCTGAAATCAAGAAGTACTGACCTTGGACGTGAAATTGAGGATAGTTACACTCAAAATTTTGAGATGGAACAAAAACAAGGATCAAAGTGCTCTAAGTCTACTTTCTAAACTACTAATTTATTTTGAAAATGGTTGAGATTAAGGGGTTCAAAAGAGGTATGTACATAAATTGGTGCTATTTTTTTCATAAAAACATAACAAAGCAACTCTTGTACGACCTGATCACGGTGAACGAGTATGTGTAGGATCATGATGGGCTAAAAAGTGGCGATATGATGCGTATGTGTAGGGTATGTGGCTAATGACTTTTATTTTACCCAAAATTGATAAAACAAAAAGGGTTTTTAAATGAGATTATCAACTTTCCACCAATATAAATTATTCTCTACTTTGAATTAAATAAATAATTATTATTCATTTTCTATTTGAATGACGACTAAGGTCCTGATTGATAGGTTGATTGAAAAACAACTACAAATTTCAAATAGTATCACATTTTTTGAATTTGAAACATGTGTCACATTCTATGCTTTGCATACTATAGGATTAAAAAAAGAAAATTTGAATTTCATGAAGTTTTCAACAATTTAAGGTGGTTAGACATACGAGTTTTTATATTTTTAAAAATTTGTAATAAAAAATTTCATAATTAATTATTTTCTTGGAAAAAAATTACAAAAAAATATGCATCACATCAGGACATGAGTCCTATACTTATATCTAAAATATTATAAAAAAATATTATCATTTTATTGCATGGTTAGGGTGGTCAGACAGACACCTACTTCTTATTTTTTCCCTGAAATTTAAGTGCTACTACATTGAAATTTCAAATTTTTACCAAATAGATTTTTTTTAAAAGAATAAACCTAGTAGTTTAGAAACTACATTCAATTTACTACAGATTATATTCTAACATATTTTTGAAATAATATAGATAACTTATTCAAACTTTTACATCAAGTTTCTTAACTCTGATTTTTTTGAATTTTTTGCCACTTAAGGGCCTATTTTTTCCATGATGATCCTGCACATACCCAAACTTTTTTTTAGTATTTTTAAAATCGCTACGGTCAGAAGTTAGCTAACAAAATCTAGTTGATGCACAATTTTCTAAGTGGCCACTTCCTAAAAAGCAGATTTTTTTTCCTGCTCCCCCTACAAATTTTGGAAAGTAATAGATTTTTTTTAAAATATTTTTTAAAATTGGTAGAATGGAGTCTACTTTCTAAAAATGTAATTTATTTGAAATTTTGATGAATGGTTATTTTATAACAAAAAAAAAACACTACTTTTTGACAAAAAACCAGACATACAAAAAAATGAAATTATGGATGAAAGGCCTAACATTGTCAGAAAGTGAAAAAAATTAAATTGTTGCAAAGCTAAGAGAGAACTTAACATTACCCATGTGTTCAATTTTGTCGATATTGAACAAGATGCAATGTTGATGGTGAGCAGGAACCCGATTATGTGAAAAATTGTAGAATTTGTAAAAAACATGTCTCTGGTCATTGGGAATGCCCTCCAAGCCTTTGGGTTGGTATTCCAAGGAAAATACCAAAGCTAAGGCTCAGGGATTCCCAAAGAAAAATATAATGCGAGTGTGTTATAACACACTCACGTTATGTGTTAGTTTTGACATTTTTTGCTTCTCTGGGGATCATATCTGTAGGCATCCATTAAAATCTGCAAAAAACTAAACTCATGTAGGGGTTAGTACTTCACAAATTTAACAAAATACCTCTATGAAATACCTTGCAAAATGCTTAAAACATGCAACAAAAAGATGAAAGAAAGCTACAAGCATCATGAAAACAATCACAAGTTACCTATTCCATAGTTGGATTGGTGTCACATGTGCTAGTGACCCTTTCCCAACCCTTGATAAAAGCTCAAATTGTGTAAATGCAAATGGAGATGGTGGAGTGATGATGAACAAGATCGAATCTCAAATGAAGAGAGTAACCTTGCAATAGATTGTGAAGGATTTGCTTGAGGATGATGCACCTATTTAAAGATTTTCAAAATGCCAAATGTTGAAGAGGGACCAATGTGGGACTAAAGATTAAGCCAATGATAGGAGGACACTTGTCATCATGTGATTAGTTGATGTATATGCAAGATTTGGGAAGAGTGCCCAAGAGGGGGAAATTTTGAATTCAAATTTGCAATAAATTTTGAGAGGGGGACAAGAAAGGAGA
>VDFB02205727.1:0-24674 GCA_007258455.2 Sequoia sempervirens
AACATAGCAATCTCATAGATGTTAAGGTATGTCATAGATGTCATTTTTTTCATCTATTTTAATTGTTATTAGTTCATCACTGGTAAATAAAAGATGAAATATGTACCATTAATATTCTTTATATTAACAAATTATTTTTTGTTGTAGATTGATTGGTGAATTTTGTTACCACCATCAAATATTTTACCTCACTCATACCAAGATTTATCTAGCATTATGAAAGATATCAGAATGGAGTATCAAGCAATAGATGCATGTCCAATGATCATATTATATATCATAAACAACATGAATTTGCAACCGGAATGCGGAAATTTCATATAAGTAGATATCGAACAGATCAACTAACAAAAAAGGTGTCTCGCAAGGTTCTTCGTTATATTCCTATTATTCCACGTATGCAACGATTATTTAGGTGTGGAAGCTTAGCGCAATTCATGGATTACCATGCATGGAATAGAAGTGGAGATGACATTCTTCGATACTGCCGAGATAGTTCTGCATTTCTGGGACATCCATGGAGGAAAAATATTACACTTTAAAGAAAGAACACTCATAATCTAAGACTTTCATTGGGAGCATATGGTGTCAATCCATTTGGAGAGATGAGATCTATTTACAGTGTGGCCTGTTTTTGTTATCAACAATAACATTCCTCCATGGATGCCAATAAAAAGGGAGCACATAATGTTGTCAATGATTGCTCCAAGTATTTGTTTACGTCGAAAGATTTTAACTAGCGTGGTAGCATCTCATTTGTCTTATTTGTTTGCATAATGACTTATATTTTTTCATTCAATAGTCATGTACATTAGCTTATATATATTACTTGATTAAAATGGTTATAATAATTATGTAATGTTTATGTTCATTCCAACTAGGTAGTGCAAGTTAAAGATATGAATGTATATACTCCGGAGCCTTTATCAGCGAGTTACTAAAGGATTATGGAATAAGGCGTCACTATGTGTATGGCGATCTCGGACCAATATGGGACAAAGGAACAATTTCAATTCCATGCAATGCTTGTATGGACAATTCATAATATGCCCGAGGCTAACAAATTTTTGTGGTATGTTATAGCGTTCGATTGAACTTTAACAATATTTAATTTGATGAAGTAGATATCATGAATGTTTTTAAAATAATCTATTCATTATATATAATTATAAAAATTGACATATTTAATCCAATTATATATCATCTTACTTGGGGTTTTCAAACAAAGAGAAAAGTGCATGTCCAATTTGTGGTCCAAAAGATGAAATCTAGATGCGTTCATCAAGTTTAGGAAAGCAAGTGTTTGATGAGTATAGACACTTCATAGAAATCATAAAGTATCAAACTACTGAAGAAACATCTTTTCAATGGGAAGGAAGGGAGGCCATCAAACCACAAAGAATATCCCACTCCACCCTGCTCCGAGAAGTTGGAATATAATAGAATTAATCGTCAGGTTACCACATCATATCAAATTGTTTATCTATCATATATGATATGTTTTGAATTTATATTTTTATATTGTGTTTTGATTACTCATGCTATAGTTGACAATGATTGTCGTTAATTTTTTTAACTTATATGCTTCATGAAGGTCATCAAGGCATTAATGATCGGCTTCCACAAGGACTGAAAATTTATCCCAAACAATTTAGTAGGTTTCCCTACTATGAGTAGCTACAAATTGTGCATTTGTTTGATACAATGCATATCAAAAAGAATATAATAGAAACATTATGGAAAATATTGGATGGAAGACATGACAAAAGAAAAAATTGTCAAAATTTGTAGTGACATTCAGGAAGCCAATCATGCAATGAAAAATGTCATTCAATTAAATAGTGATGGAGACAAATTAATATAAGTGCCCTTCCTTGGTTATTACTTGAGCAGCAAAACAAGTATAAAAAGATATACAAAAATTGATTTCCACGGAGTTCTTTGCAAACATAAACAATATAATAATAAAAGATTGAATTTAGATTGGGGATGGCATATGATTGACATACCTTCATTAAGGTAATTATTCTGGTATATTATATACACTTGTATAATGCATGTACTTTTCAGTGTATTGTGTTTGCTACTTTTGGAAAAATAATGAAAAGATCATTTTATAATTGTTGCAGTACGTTCTACCTCTCTCTCTCCCAGACAACTTTGACAACAATGTAAAACAAGTTATATATGATCTTGGAAAATACATGAGGTAAGTAGCGAGATTTGTTCAATTTACTGTATACATTTTATAATTCCATTTGTTTTTACTTGTTATGTAATATACTGTATATTTTTGTTAAATATCGTTAATATATTTGTGCCTTGAATCACTTGTAGATGGCTATCATCTAAAGAAATTCATAAAGAAGATATAAATTATTGGAAGAGAAAAATTCCTCATCTAATGTGTGAAATGCAAAAATGTCTACCTTCAAGATTTTTCAATGCACAAGAACACTACCTCATACACCAAGTTGAGGAGATTGAATTATGTGGACCTGTACACACAATGTCAATGTGGATGGTTGAGAGACATTTAAAATTTTTGAAGGCTTTGGTTAGACAAAGAGAACATCCTGAGGGTTCTAAGGTGGAGGGATATATGGTATACCAGACCATGGTGTACATTAGTGAATATCTTCCTAAGTTTGCAGCAAAGATCCATTTAGATCGCATTTGGGATCCCAACTCTATTAACAAATTCAAAGGGGAGTACTTGTTGGGGAAAGGTAGATTGAGGAAAGTGAGATGTAATTATAAGATGGTCATGGAGATTAATTGGAATGTATTTTACATATGGTTTTTAAGTATATTTTACTTATTTAATTTTTAATCTTCAATATACATAAATTATAAATTAAGGTCATATACTGTGGTATTTAACTAATTATACATCGTTTGTGAATTTCAATTTATTTTGGTACAATTGGTCGAGAGTGGGATGCACTACATTTGTACGTCGCCAAAAATCTTGATTGGATGACGGTATGGATTGAACGATGTCAACAATCTGGTCGCACATTAATATGGGAAGGTGTGGCTTCATTGGTTAAAGAAGATCATCGTAATGGAGATTCCAATGTTACACAGGGAAATTGATTTAGCATATGGTTTAAAAGATAAATAGGTGCGTATAAATATATTAATCACCCATATTATTTAATTATTTTCAAGTATATTGATGTATATATATCTTGAGATTGTTTTCTTTGCATACATTCAACCAAGAATAAATATGTTTATCAACTGACGATATTGCAATAATTTTTACAGGTTTAACATATTAGGTGCTTAAAGAAACACCACAAGGCTATGTGGTTGCAATGGTTTGTAAATTCCGAATCAAATTTGGATGACATGAAGAAACTTGTGATTACGGTATAGCGTGGTCTTTTGGGTGACTAATAATATTATTTCGGCATCTAGAGGCACATACATCTAGAAGTCTGTCGATACTATGGGATTTTGGATGATATCTTGAGTGTGACTTTAAGTCCTTGATTAATTTTGTTAGATCATCTATGAAGATACGGACTTCACGATTGAATGAAAATGATCACAGGAAACTGTTATTGAACATGATAATGGATTTACCATGGTTAATACAAGGTTGATTGGCAATTTGGAAAATAAGGCCCTATGTTTAACCAATGTAGAGCAGGTATTTTCAGAGAGGTTCCGGGTAAGCGGGTTGGTCATTTGTTGTTAGACATGATCCAAGAGGAAATGAGTAAAGTATAATGTGGTGGAAGAAAGAGATACCAAGAACTAGAAGATGATGCAGGATGATGATGGGGATCAATGGTTAGTTGATGATGTCCCCTAACGAAGATGTGAAGAGGAGGAACTAGATGATGATGATGTAGGAGTTAATGTTCATGAGATGACATTACGTT
This sequence comes from Sequoia sempervirens, assembly GCA_007258455.2. Classification (NCBI taxonomy): domain Eukaryota; kingdom Viridiplantae; phylum Streptophyta; class Pinopsida; order Cupressales; family Cupressaceae; genus Sequoia; species Sequoia sempervirens. Next base: position 3,897 of record VDFB02205727.1, read on the forward strand.
GTGGATGATGACATTATCGAAACTGATATCGATGGCGATGATGATGATATGACCAATCCTTACAATGTCGAATTTGGATTGGATGATACAGACAAAGAGTTGGATGAAGAAGAAGATCAATGACATTAAAATGTATAAGTTATGCGATTATATTATCTATTTGATATTAATTTATTGATAGAGTATATTTGACTTATGTGGTTACATAATTAATTCATGATGTTTTTAATTTTTATGCCATTACATAATTAATTTAATGATGTACTTTTTAATGTTTGAAAGGTCAAAAAATTAAAACATTTCAATAGTGATGTTAACAACCTTGAAATTAGTGTCTTTTATGTTTCATGTGATCATAAAAGATTAAAAAGTCAGTTGTAGAGGTGGTTGTTTAGTGGTTGACGTGTATGTTGGTTCTTTTTACAATGTAACTAGGTTTGTATTTTAATATACCTATGGAATTGCCAATTCCAATCGAGGGCAGCTCGAAGGACCTGGACCAACTGATGAGGACTTTAAAAGCCTCGTACACTTTGGGCTCTGCAAGACCTGAGAGGGTGATCCTTTAATGTGTTTACAACCTCTGCACCATTATTATAAACAATATTAATAATAGTAGATGATCTCACTTAATAGCTCAACACGATAAGATAATATCAACTAGAATTTGCTGTTCATAGACAATATCAACTATCTGGAGCGTGGGATAACTAAACACAATCTATTGTATAAGATAGTCAATGATTTGCAATTTGTAGCAAGCTTTAGGCAAAGACAAACAAATACTAAACTACATGAATAATTACAACTTAGATCAGTGCCATATATCCATTGCAGGAGTCAAATTCATAAGCATCTAGAGGTTTATGACAGATTTAATACATCACATATAAGATTCCTGACAATATTGCATTACAATTTCATCGGTGTGCATTCCCAGCGCCAGGGACTACTTATCAAATCCTTATACAGTACATATCCGCCTATAATCCCATTCAAACATTTTGATTAATTCTTTGAATTAAAGTTAAAATAGAATCATACACACCACAACAGTGAGATGGATAAAACAACCCATAGTTATTTCATTGAAAGTTCAGATATGCGTGTACAATGGAGAGACATGAGCTCGAATTTTCATTTCAACTCAAATGCTAGTACTGTTATACAACTTTAAATCTCTATGAACTCAAAACCTGTTACATAATGACTCAAAACATAAATTGCATTTCTCTAAAACCATCGGATTTTACAATTCGCTCTACAACTTCACCTAGACTCGAAAAAAAATATCTAACTTGCTAACCCGTACTTCTGGCCTTGAAATCCTTCTTATAGAAAATGAAGGAGCAAACAAGCATCGGGCTAGAAAGTACACCTGTCACTAGTCAATTGGAGCAATTGGTGATATTCCAAATTTTTTTTACAACAACCACCACCTTGAAAAATATTCTTGTTCAAAAATCGTTACAACAACAATCATCTTGGAGCATATTCTCGTTCACCATGTAGGCGGAGGAAGGTTGATGCAATAACAAAAAACCACGTGAAACCTACGCCAAGAAAGTCATCCATACAAAACTGGAAACACTATAACCACAACATCTGATTTTTCACCTATCGGTAGCCCACTCTTTTTACTCATCATCATTCAAATACTTAGCCACCCATGTCTGGTATTCTTCGTCAGTTGGCCAGTCAAAATTAATCACCTCTTTTACCTTTGTACTATAAGGCAAATACTTTACCACTACCTGATTAGCATTTCTTTCAAAAGATTCCAAAAATGAGCCAGTACCAATAATCTTATTCATACAATTTACCAACAAATCATCATTTGAGTCATCACAAATTACTTTAATTTGATTATTGATAACTTCACTTGCTTGATCTTACCATTGTTGGAGTGTTCTGATTCTCCCCTGCTCATCAGTTATATCAAGTAACAATGTGTTACCCCAATCATTGAAGTTCTTTACCAATTCCCTAATCTTCCTACTTAGATCATCTGGTAAGGTTTGAAAACTTTGCAATGATTTAACTAATATATAAGTAGGCTTCAATGATTGGGGCTTGCTATTTACATCAAACCTTGAGGCTTTATTCATAACATTTAGATTATTTTCCCTAGGGATCCAATTTTGAATTATTGGAATCACTATCCCCTGATCCCTATCAATATTATTTATTGCTTCAAATAGCAAAGAATACAAAGAATGTATAGAGGGTAGTTTATTATCCACCTTTTTATTTAAATGCTCTAAAACAAGAGTAACAATTTCTTTTTTTTGAAAGAAAACCCTCCTCTTTTACCCTTAGTGATGTCTGTAATTGATCAATTTTCTGTATGAGCTGCCTATTTGTTGGAGAGCACTTTGTTTCTTCATCAACTTGTTCTAGAGGAGGGGTAAGAGCAGGATTTTGAATGGGAGACCCTGGTGTAGAAACATTTGGAGAAGTAGGAGGCATTGACCCTGCTGTGGGAGGTGATGTGCTGGTTCCTGGAGCATTGGATGTTTCCCCAATATGTCTATACTTGAACCTTTCTACTTCAGTTTGCAGCTCAACATTCCTCTATTGCATTTTACTATATTCTTCAATTAAAATGTTATACTTCTCCATTAGGCTCTTTCTTTCAGCCTCCTTTTTAGAGTCTTTTGGGCCAACTTGGCCACATTCACGTTAAACTAGTGGCTTTTGGTTGTTGTAGTCTCTGAAGCCCTCTTTATTATTAATCCTCCTTTAAAATTTGGATTAATATCAACATCAATAGCTTTCTTCCTTGTGGAGCCAATGCCCAAATTGCCAAGGTCTCATATTCTTCACTGAAGGTAGAGTTTTGTAATCTTGCCTTAACTTCTTCTTGAATCACTGAAAAGGATTCTTGGACTTCATAATGGCATTGAAAGCCACTGCATCTACGATGTCGCATTCAGGCAAAATCAAAACACTAGCCTGATTCACTAGTTGTCTTCCTTCTTCAGGAGTGATGTTTTTGAACTCTTCCATTAGTTCAACTTTCACTTCTTCATCATTCTCCTGATCTGACCTGTCAGGCCTTAGTTCTCTTCTCTCTTTGCATTTATTTTGATATTCCTCAAATTTCATCCTCCATGCCAGTTGCAAGAATACAAGAGTCTTTACAAATGCATTGTCATCTAAGAACTCCTTGCAAGCCTCCATTCTTGCATCCTGCACACTCTTACCCTTCATATCCAAATCAGATAGAACCAATTCAGCTGACCTAGGAGGGGACGACATACCAACCTGCATGTCTTGATCAGTAACAATAATTTCATCTGTGAGATCCTCAGGTAGGTGATAAGTGCTTTGCCTCTTAGGGCTTGGCTCAGGTGGTGGTGATAAGGACTAGGCTCTGGTGAAGATTTTAATTCAATGATTTTGCCCCAGGTACTTTGAATTTTGGGCCTGGTTGTGAAGGCGCCTTCATTATTTTCTTCCCTTTTATGTCTACTTCTTCCTCATCACTGCTAGTATCCCTTTTCCTCCTATAGATGGGCCGCTTTCTTGTAGGCAGACATACTGACCTTGTTTCAATTGGCATATCACTTTGTCCTTGCATATCTAGACTTAGCCTTAAATTTATCTTTTTGGTTGTCAAAGTGTCCATTATCTCCTTGAAATTCTTCATTAAAAAATTAATTCTCTTGTGGTATGGAGTGAATTCCATCAATGGATCATACATCGGATCCATTTCATGCACAATATCCAGTAGCTTACTAAAAGCTATCCACTTTTCCTTGTTCAATTCTTATCTATTTAAATCAAATTCATTCTTGATTAAGTCCTTAGGGAAATTGAACTCATGTGCAAATTTTCCACCTTTTATTCTTTGTTTGAAAAGAGAAAAGAAACCTTCAGGATCATGTTGTCGCCTTGGACCAAATCTCAAATGGTAATCAATAAAGAATTTGTCAAAATGTGTCTAGCCTCCCTTTGAAAATGTAAAGTCAGACACTACTATATAATTAGGGAATAATGTTCCCTTCCCCTTTCCAGTTAGGTTATCTTCATGAATACACCCCATCTGCCACATAACTTCTGCAAACCCTAGTCTTGGTGGCACATTGTATGGCAGTATGTGAGGGGTTCCTTGAAATCCATATATTTTCAGGACAATGCTAACTGGATATGGGATAATGTCACCCCAGTTATGTAAAACTTTCAATTCTGGTTTCCTCTCCTTCGGCCTAAGGAAATCATGCACTTCCTGAGGGATCCTAGGTACATTTACCATCAATCTAGCCCTCAATCTTGCAGCAAAACAATTATCAAATTGCACATAACTGGTTCTTTCCTTATTACAGGACAAATCTGCAACCCATATCTATACTAGCAATCTTTCTCCATTAACTGATTGTCTTAAGTTCATCTTCTCAACAAAGAAATCAACATTCCTAAACAAGAACATATGCATCAACATGGAATGCCAAAAGAATTGAGTACCAGTATCACCATTCTGTAGCTTCGACAGTCCTTCATCTATCCTCTCTACCAAAAAAGAAGCAAAGTCATATGTTACAGAGAAGTTAGGGTGTTGTATTTGCACCCCCATGAACATGTATGCAATCGACATTACTGCACCAGGGCTGAAACCCAAAATCTGACATAGTGAATAGAAAGTAGCCAGGAAAGGCTTTCCAAAATAATTCAATCTGAAGGGTTCCTGGTCACTAGGGTTGATGTGAAATTGTGAACCCCCTGCCTTAACCAGATGAGGTGGAAGCAACTTAACTGTAAAAAGAGATTGGAATTTTGTATATTCCTGCTTCATTTCTTCAAGATTAATAAGAACCAAGTCATCACTTGGCTCACTCAAATCAAAAGTCTGTTGGATAACATCTCTATTAATTTGTAATAGAACCCCTCCATCATTATCTTTGATTACCCGTGTGATAGGGTCATATCTTTTGGCCACTACTCTAAGTAAGTCCACATCAGGAAACACATTTGGAACAACCAGCTTTCCCATGTCATACATCCATCCATTTAAAAAAGGATGAGGAAAATTCCTTTGTCCATACCATAATCTGAATATTTCTAAGCCTGTGAGTGGAACCCTAGCATCAACAATGTTGGAATTCTTACACACCAACCCCTCCCCTAGGATTTTCCCTCACATCAACACCAAACCTTTCCTTCTCCTTTGTTGATAATGAAAATTGATCTAGGAAATCATCGTACAAGTTTCTTTTCAAATACTCAATGTGGCCAAAGTGTTGCTTGGTTGGCGCCATTTTAGACAAACTAGGGCCTCACTACAATGTTACACTTCAAGTGGCTATGACTAAGCAAAGATAGGAAATTATAGAGTAAAAATACCACAATTCCTCACAATTTATGATTAAACAATAGCCCTAACAATTTTTTTTAATGAACTCAGTTGACAAGCATAGCATACCCCTCCTTTCCCAAATTTAGGTGCAGAATGACTGGGAATCAGAGAAAATTAACTCACGGCTTTTTTTGCACAAACTCCAATTTTTGGCTGCAGCTACTCACAATTTCAGCTTTGGCTCTGAAACTATTTTAACGAAATACTTGGATGCTTTGTGATACAAATGAGACGAGTAAATTGATTTGATGTCGATCAAATCCTGCCAATAGATGTCTCATCTGCCATTAAAGCCCACTCGTGGGCTGCACGAAGGGCTCCAACAATAATTTGATACATATTTAAATTTGAGCCGTTGATCCTTCAGTTTGATCAAATCATCAACGACCATCTTCAAAACAGGCTGACATAATGGCCAACACGACAATAAAGGGGCCCACTATGTCATACGCTGTGAAGGAATGCCACGTGGCGGTTGCCTGCGATATCACAATCCTTTGATTTACCATCGCGGGATGGAGGGCATCGTCGATCTTTTTACCATAAATCCTGCTCCTTCAAAAATGGTCGCCGTCCTTTCCTTTAACTATCGAACAACTTTTCCCTTAAAATCATAACATCTGCATTGAAATAAAACACGTGCATCTTACAAGCGCATTAGTATTCTGCCTCGTAATACATTTAAAACCGGTGAACTCTTTCTTCACTCCTTAGGCTTCATTGGATGAGACACGTGACAGGTACCCGCAACATCGCGATCCCAAAATTCCTAATCGCGGGATGGCGGGCATCGTCAATCTTGAAGATAAAGCTCATCAATGGTCACACAAATTTCATCCTTTAGGAAGGGCACGTGGCACCCGCCCGTTATATCGCGATCCCTATAATCCCTGATCGTGGGATAGCGGGGCGTTGTTGATCTCGTTCCTTTAACACAGTCGCCAACCATGTCGTTAACTTTTGAGCAGCTTTTCCAGCGAGATTATAACATATCCATCGATTTAGAACATGTGTGTCTGGAGAACACTTTAGTAATCCGCCCCTTAATACATTTAAAGCTGGCTAGTGTTTCCTTTACTCTTTAGGCTTCATCGGATGAGACACATGGCACCTGCTCGTGATTTCTCAATCAACCCAAGCACCATCGCGGGATGGCGGGGAACGACTCAGATCAAATGGTAGTTGGTCAGCGATAGCTCAAATTTGATCCCTTGAATAGGACACGTGGTGCCCGCTCGTGATTTCACGATCCTTCATTTCTCGATCATGGGATGGCGGGCACCGTTGATATCTATAGGAAATAGATCAACGACAGCACTAAATCAATCCTTGCAAAATAAAAAATTCATTAAAAGGAGAAGTGGGCATTACTAATAGAACAACAAATAAAAAAATTATATTTATAGAAGAAAAATAAAATAAATTTACAATTTGTTTTATAATTTCACTTTTAACTTTAAATGTATGTTCACTCATTAAGTTGTATTTTTTTTACAATCACATTTTTAGTTCCTGACAAGGAATTATAGGTGGCCCCTTTTCCTTAACAAGTTATTAATAACTTTGATTTTAACAAATGAGAACTCAACTTTTTTTTCTATTTGACAAATATTTGTATATAGTTAAAGTAAACATGCAAGATTTTTAACTTTTCAAATTTCAAAAATTAATTTTCCTCAATTTTATTGGCTAATAAACTTTGAGCGATAAGGGCGGATTTTCAGGAAGCATAAACTTATTATCGTAGCTTTTCAAGGTTTTTTTTGAACTCTTCAAAATTGTATACTTGTTATGTTTTCCATTCTATTCATTTATTTACTTGTTTATATGACCACCATTCAATAAAGTATAATATTTTTAATGAAGATTTTTTTGAAATTAATTTTAAAATTTTCAAGATAATAATTATTAAAATATTCATAAAATATACAATCTTTTAACATTTTCTTTTAATTGTTATTTAAATTTTTACATATATATATATATTGAATAAATGATCGTTTTGAACATTTACTCTTAAATTATTATTTTAATTTCACAATACAAATATCATTAAATTATTAACAAAATATACAATCTAAACTATTATTTTTCAATTACGTATCAAGTATACAACTTAAACATTTTAAAAAATAATTAGATATAAGACGAAAGATTCATAGATGTTCAAATTAAATTCCATGCAACTTTCATGGTTAGTATTGACGAGTGTAGAATTTTGTGTGTTGTCACTTGTAATTAATCTATTTCATTATTTTGAATCTTTTTAGTTTTTGGATATCATCATAATTAATAAATTTAAAACTTATCAACTTCAAATATTTTATATTTTGTATGTAAAAATGAAAAAAATACAATATAAAGAATACTTTTAAATTTAAATTTTAGTCTTTGATTGTTGAATTATTTTAAAAGGAACATGTACTTCTATTTAAATTTAATTCATTTATATCACATAATCATTATAATTTAATTAATTATGAATTTAATAATTAAGTAATAAATATTCTATGAATTTTAGAAAATAGAATTTAGTTTAATTTTAAAATGAAATTTAAGTTTTTAAATATTGTGTTGATTTGATTATTTATTTGCTTTATGATTGGTTATTCAAATTTAAAGAACAACACAATTCAACTCAAAAATATAAAAATAAGCATGTAAAATATTTTATGATTTTTTGAAGTTAGAATTTAATATGATTTTGCAAAATGAAATCATTTGGATGCAAATAAATAAAAAAAGGTTCTTTTATATATTTTTTCATTTCTTAATTTATTCTCAAATTATAATTATTTATTGGTGAATTATTTTGAAAATAATATTTATTTTATTTAATTATATTAAATATAGTAGAATGATCAACTAGTATACCAATGCATTGCAAATAATCCTTGCATACACCAAATCAAACCTTTACAGATGTATACATTAGATAGGATGTAGTTTTATTTAATTTATTTGTATTGAATAATTAATATATTTTAACTGATTGTTTTTAAAAATAGATAATAAATACTTTATAAAATTTTTAAATAAAAATTTAGTTTACTTTTAAAATTAATTGTAAGATTTCAAAATATTTTGTTGATTTAATTTTTTTATATGATTAATAACTCTTACCCTAATAATACTTCATTTCACATAGAAATAGAATTCTAGATTTAAATACTTATTCTTGTAATATATATATAATATATATATATAGACACACATTGTGGTGATTTGATTATTAATTCACAAAATGATTGGCTATTCAAATTTAAAGAACAATATGTCGGTATTGGCATGGTGTGATGGTTTATAGGTGTTATTGTTGTTCTTGCCACCAAGGTTCAAACCCCGTTGGGGTGGTATTGTTGAATGGTTGTATCCAGTTCATAGCTCCGGTCAATTTTAGGAAAATAAAATAATTTGGTTGCAAAGAAAAAAATAATAGAAAATTTAGTCATATATATATATATATCTTAATTTATTCTAAAATTATAATTAATAATTGTTGAATTATTTTTAAAATAAAATTTATTTTTAATTTAATTTATTTGTAGTAGATAATTACTATAATTTAAATGATTATTTTCAAAACTAGATAATAAATACTATATAAATTTTAGAAATTAAAATTTAGTTTAATTTTATAATTAATTCTAAGCTTTACAAATATTGTTGTGATTTGATTAATTATTTTTTATGATTAATAATTCTAATTCTAATAATACTTCATTTCACATACAAATAAAATTCTAGATTAAAATACTTACTTTTGTTTGTAATATTTTTCATTAATGTCGAATTTATAAACTAACATGTCAAGAAATTAATAATTCTAACCCTATTAGTACTTAATTTCACATACCAATAAAAATATATACTAGCTTTTCTTTCTTAAATATAGTTATCATTAATGTCAAATTTATAAACTAATATCAAGAAATAAATAACCTTAACCCCAAGATTTATACGAGAACTCTAATTGAACCCTAAACCTAACCCTCATTCAACCCTAACAATAGGATTTAATTACGATTAGGGTTAGAGTGAGAATTTAATTATGGTTAGTGTTAGGGTTAGAATTAGAGTTTAATTAGGGTTAGGGTTAGGATTCAATTATGATTATAGTTGGGTTCAAATCTATAAGCTAATATTAAGATATTCACAACTCTAACCCTAACCTAACCTTAATCTACATCCTAGAATGCTAATTAAACCCTAAAAATAAGGTTCAATAAGATTTAGGGTTAGGGTTTAACAAGTAGGTTTATAGTTTGAATTAGGGTTCAGCTAGCCTGGTTAGGGATAGAATTTAATTAGTGTTATGATTAGGGTCAAGTTCAAGTTATAGTTAGGGTTTATTTAGGCTTATTTTGGTTAATCTTACAATAGGGGTTTAACTAGAATGCTAATTGAACCCTAATTTAACCCCAACAACAAGGTTCAATTAGAGTTAGGGTTCGGGTTCAATTAGGGTTAGGGTTGGCATTCAATTAGTGTTATGATTAGAATCAAGTTCAAGTTACAGTTAGGGTTCAATTAGGCTTATTTTAGTTCAGTCTACAATTAAGGTTTAATTAGAGTTAGGTTTATGGTTCAATTAGGGTTAAGGTTAGGTTCATTTAGATTAAGGTTCAATTAGGGTTCAATTAGGATTTAATTAGGGTTATGATGTTTTTAATGTTTATGCCATTACACCTTGAAAATCCACCTACACTTGGAAAACCATTCAATCTCTCAAGATTTTACTGTTATTCTGGAATGATTATCAAATTGGATATGTCCAAAACCTTTAATAAGTTGACTTGGCAACTTCTATACTGCATATACCTCTTGTCAACTTCAACCAGGGGAGTACTAAATGATTATCAAATTGGATATGTCCAAAACCTTTAATAATTTGACTTGGCAACTTCTATACTGCATATACCTCTTGTCAACTTCAACTAGGGGAGTACTAATTGCATAATGAATTGTCTTATTTTTCAATTTGATTAATCATCCCCCATAGGGTCTTCATAAATTAGGGGATTAAGTTAAACAGAACCACTATCATGTATTTTTTCCATCAAAATGGTAGAGGCCCTTAGTGTAGAACTTATACTAGCTAGTATGTTACAAAAATTTACATGACTTCCAATTCTAGCAACACAAGCTAGTACATAGTGTTTGCACATGTTACCTGACTTACAAGATAGATGAGTTTCTAGAGGAGATGCAAATAAAGACAACTTTTCAATTTGTTTCAGTGTCCAGTGTGGACTATCTAAAATTTATTGTTAATTATGAATTTGATATTGACATATATCATTGAACTAAGATTGATACTACTGTTTTGATTCATTGGCGATAATTATTGGATTAGTGTGAAAAATCTATAGATTTGTGTTTGACTGCAAAGAGTTATCTCTTGTGATTTATCAACAAATTATTATTTCTATTCATGGGCTTCTTACACAAGACAATATATTTATGCATTTCTTGTAGAGTCTATTCTAATTGATCATAATAAAAAAAATTCTAATTTTGAAAAGAATATAACATAGAACCAAATAGCAGTGAAAATCCCAAACAAAGATTGTCAAGAGTGTATCTCATTTAGTTTTTATTTAATCTTTCTCTTTATGTCTACAATTTCTTGAAGTTTTTCTGATCATCCAAATAATTTAACGTTGATGGATATGTAACACATTTAGTTCACTCGTGCCCTAGTTCATCATAATTGGCAGAGAGCATGCCCATCTAGAGATGAACTTATAATTTGGTTATGACTTATCCAGAGATAGGGATGTTGACAAAAAATTAAATGAGACAAGAAGATCTGGAAGCTAAGGGTATACACATCAATGTCTAAGTTAAACAATTAATACCCTAGACAAACATCAGTGCACACAGTTGTGAGTCTATAGTACGTAGTTGTGACTCTAGATAGTAGGCGAGCCAAATTTGGTTCATGGTGATTGGTTGAAACCTGGTGCAGTACTAATTGATCTTGGCTTAAATGCAGTAGAGGTATGACACCTTCTAACTTCCTTTTTCAAAAAAAAATTGTAAGTAAAATATGGTTAATATATAGCAAATTAAAACTATTGCTTCCACTTTTGTAGGATCCTAGTGCTAAAAGAGAATACCAATTAGTCGGTCATGTTTCCTATGAAGAGGATTCAAGAATAACTTCATCAATTAATCCTCTACCTTGTGGTCTTGGTCCAATGACTATTGCAATGCTTTTGTCCACTACTCTACAATCAACAAAATGAGCATATGGGTTCAATTGAGATTTCTGATGTTTGATCCAGGCCTTTTGCAATACACAACAAGCACAACAATTACAAACAAAACTATTCTAAAACTTTATGGCAAGAACTTCACTGCTCTGCAACTCTTGTTATTTTAGATGTTTGTTTATAAAATATAAAGATGCATTAAAAATATATTAGAAATATTTTTCTTTATATTATATAGCATTCATATCATTAAATTAACATAGAATAATTTCACAATATCACTTAACCAATCAAGAAAAATTTAATCATTACTATGCAACATTATTCTCACATCAAACTAACAAATAAACATTGAAAACAAATTTATCTTTTTATATTATAACATTCATAACTTAAACCTTTTATACACAATATCAACTTAATTATAAAAAACACATAAAATTATTTATAAGCAACTTAAATTTTTTAACAATTTAATAAAATATAATTTAATATAATTAAGAAAAATTAAATAAGAATTATAGATAAATTTATGAAATATTGATTTACATATCAAGAAAAAATCAATGATAAATTTACTTATTATAGATAAATTTACTTACCAATCTATTTTAACCATCAAGAAAAAACTAATCATTAGTGATTGCAACATTATTGGCACATCTTTTAAACTGACAAATAAACATTGAAAACACATTTATTTTTTATATTATAACATTCATAACTGAAACCTTTTTATACACAATGTCAAGTTAACTATAAATTGTATAGAGTTTAGAATTGCTGTATCTCTCATATATCAACATAGGTAAATTTGAAAATATTTTAAATTATATAATTAAAATTTTTTTTTGAATGAATTTATAGAAAATTATTTTTATTAAAGTGATAGAATCTAATCCCAATACTAACATTAATTATAAGTCTAACCATAACTCCAACCCTAAAACTAACACTAATTAACTTCAAACCTAACTCTAATTTTATATCCAACCCTAAACATAACTATGATTCTAAAACTAACATTAATGAAACCCTAATTGAACCATAACCCTAACCCTAATACTAACCCTTGCCCCAATTGAATCCTAACACTAACCCCAAGCTCTATCATAGAACCTTAATCTTTACCCCCAACCCCAACCCTAATCCTAATTGAATCTTATACCTAATTTTAATTAAAGTCTAACCCTATTTGAACCTTAAACTTAATTGAACTCATGTTTAGGGTTAGGGTTCAATTAAGGTTAGGGTTGAATTATGGTTATGATTAGGGTCAAAATTCAAATAGGATTATGGTTGGAGTTTAATTAAGGTTGCTATTCACTTAGGGTTAAGGTTCAATTAGTATTCAATTTGGGTTAGGGATCAATTAGGGTTATAATTCAATAAGGGTTTAATTAAGGTCAAGGTTAAGGTTAGTCTTAAATTAGGGCTAGGATTGGAGTTAGGGTTCAATTAAGGTAAGGGTTATTGTCTATTTTAGGGTTAGGGTTCAATTAGAGTTCTCTAGGGTTTTGATACAATTAGGGTTAGGTTTCAACAATACTAGGGTTACGATTACAGTTCAATTAGTGTTAGAGTTAGGGTTATAATACGAGTTCAATCAGGTTAGGGTCAAAGTTTAATTAGTGTTAGAGTTAGGGTTGCAATAATAAAATTTTCCATAATGATATGGAAAGGCATTCAATTGGATTCATATACAAATGCACAAATAAGAATTGGTAATTAAGAATTCTCTAGATCTAAAGTTATAACAACAAATACAATCCTTAGCTTAATCATTTGTTCTTTGTTAGGGTTGGGATAAGAATTTAACGGGGCCAACCGAGACTTAGGAAATAAAACCCTGCGGAGGAAATAAAGTATTAAAATCAAAGTTGGGTTTTAATTTTAATCTGGTGACATAAGCCTAAGCCATTAACTCCAGTGGTCATGTCGCCGATGGCTTAGCCAAAGCCTTTCATTAAATACTAACCGTGCAATGTGTAGGTTTTCCAGATTCAAAGATATGGGAGAAGATCTCGATCGTACCCTGCCAACTCGCAGACCTAAGGTGTCGCCCTGTTATTTGGTGCAAGGTCAGCAAAAGGCAGATGCATGTCTTGTATTAGATCGAGCTCATAACCTATGGTTTTAGATCGACAACCAAGATCAAAAGCTAATGTAAATCTCTGCTATTCCCTGCTAGCTCGCAGGAGGAAGATGAAGGTTGGTGAAGCATTAATGAATTATTCCTTGCTTGTGTAGTCACGTCGATCTCAATCTGTGTGAAGATGTTGTTGTTGGGAATTATGAAGGCTGATATTTGGATTCTCATCCAGCTCTAGTTAAACGGTGATAGTACATACGCCGCCAAATTGCCATGTTTGCACATGCATATTTACTAAGCATTGATGAAGGTTGCCATTACCTCGCACAATAAATACAAGAGGAATTAACTGCTAATAGTTTCATTCTTGTAGTAGTTAGAGCGCTTTGTGGGCTGAGTCTAATCAAGTTTGAGTGCTTGTCTGAGAAGAGAAAATGAGTAAGTCAGTAAGGAGGTCTGTTCATTTGAGCTCACAAAAGCTCAGTCCTACTATTCAGGAAGGTGCTTTGGTTGAGCAACAATGTCCTGGAATTGCAACCTTCTACTACTTTGGTTGCAGTAGAAGGTTGCAATTCCAAGACATTACTACTCAACTGGTAGATGACAAAGGCAAGCAGTCAGTGTGCTTTGGATGCAGCCAACACTCGCCCATTGACCTTACGAGCAACACTTCTGATGATGTAACTGAGACCGAATCAAACTACTGTCGGTATTTAAGTCGCTTCAATAACGATCTTCCCTCTGATGAGGAAATGATATCTGTGGGCACATCAACTGTTAAAACCCCAAGCGGATGGACTAGAACCGTATTGGGCAAGGACAAGAAAGAAGAGGAGGCTGAGGGTCTACCGTATTGGACAACAACTAGAAGCGGGCGTGTATACCAGGGTCTGAGTGTTGGTAAGGGTAGGGTGGCGGGTAAATAAGAAGTTGTTGTGATGCCTTTGTGGCAATTTGGTTGCCTAGTTTTTTTGCGTGGATAGCAACAAGGGGATTTTGATGACAATTTGTGTTCCCTATTCTTTTACGCTACCCCAGTTCATGCACTATATATGTTTTGCAGATTCAACGTGTGGGAAGTTTTGTAATGAAAGTCAAATGCAATGGAGATTTTGTTCAAATGAAAATTTGTGGTGAAATTACATTTGAGCCTGAAGCTTGTTGCTCCCTTGTCATATAAAATGGAATTCAAGGCTCATTTGTAGGGAGAGAACTGATGAAAGCTCTAGCTAGGTTTTGAGTTGAATATATGGGTAGAAATATTTGTCCTCTGATGAGGAAGTGATATATGTGGTGCCATTGGCTGTTAAAACCCCAAGCGGACGGAATAAATAGATAGCCTGTTTTGAGTTTTGGATGAATATATGCAAATTATCTTAAATTGTATGCAGATATGACTTATAAGCATGAATAAACGTATAATTATAATATATTTTCTCTCCTTATGTGGATTTGAGTGAATTTTGAATGAAATGTTAATGAAGTTGTCATTCTTCTCTTGAGAATTTGTTCAATTGTGTGTATGTTTTTGCTTTGATTCAAGAAAATCAATTAAATGCTTAAATGGAGTCATAAGTTTACAATTATTTACAAAGGATTTGATAAGTAGTAATATATCAGAGAATTGAGCTCCATAATGCAAGGTATTATATGAGTAGTCTATTCTATTAAATTCTTGGGTCATTTCTGCTAACAGTAAATGGGTAACTAAATATTTAACTGACGAAGAATAAAAGAATAATATGTAAATGGGTCACTCACTCACTCCCTCTATCTCTCTCCCCTTAACCCTAAACCCTTAACCCTTAAACTCTAAACCCTTAATATTAGGTGTGTATTAAAAACATTATAAAAGTATAAATTTTGGAGTTCTATTAGGAATTGAATGATAAATGATGATGAATGGGAAAATCTAAGGCACTTTAATATTTTCAACTAAAAAGTTAAGAGTTCAATTAGGATGAGTGTTCACTTAGGGTTAGGTTTAGGGTTCAATTAATGTTCAATTTGGGTTAGGATTGAGGATGAGGTTGGGGTTTAATTAAGGTTATGAATTCAATAAGAGTTCAAATAGGGTCAAGGTTAAGATTAGGGTTGGGGTTAAGGTTCAATTAGCATAAGAATTAGTGTTAGGGTTAGGATTAGAGTTCAACTATAGTTCAAAGTTAGGGTTATGGTATAATTAGGACTACTATTCAATAAGTGTTCCCTTAGGGTTATGATTAGAGTTATGAATCTACAATTAGGGTTCAATTAGGGTTATGATTAGAGTTATGAATCTACAATTAGGGTTTAATTAATGTTCACTTAGGGTTTCTTTCTTGGGAGAAGTTTATTGTATGGTAAGTGTATTTTATAAAATTAATATGTCAAGAATTAGTTTTAGATAATACATGTGATTTTTCATATGGTATTAAATTGTAGATTAAAATTGATAATAGATTTCCTTCCTTCTTTTGCATTGTAAGCTACCATAATATATGGCCTTAAAATCCTATTCATATTTTGAGCTTTTCTAAACTATACAACATGACATCCAACAAAAAAATTTGTTATGCATTTTTTCCAAGCACAAATCCTTAGAATTCTTAATGTGTTACTTAGGTTAATATGAACTTTGACACATGCCTCCTAATCTAGCATACAATATTTACTTAAATGCTTAAAATAGTTGGGAGTAGTGTTGAGATTGGTGGATCTTTGGGAAGGTCCAATGCTTCACCTTTGTATCTCTCCCTATAGATTGAGGTAGAGATGAATATAGAATGAGAGAGGCAAAGGGATAAAAATAGATGGAGATATAGAGAGAGATAGAGGGAAAAATAAATATATAGAGAGATAGGGAGATAGAGGGGGGATATATATATATATATATATATAGAGAGAGAGAGAGAGAGAGAGAGAGAGAGAGAGAGAGAGAGAGAGAGAGAGATGGCAAGATAGAGATATAGGAGACAGAGAGAGGGAGAGAGAGAGACATATAGAGAAATATATTAATATTTTATTTTGAAAAATATGTAATTTTTAACCATTTTCCCATATATTTAGTATTAAGATTTTACATATTTTAACAATTCAAAATATAATACAAATAAAATATAGTTAATAATTTAATTAACTAGCATACCTATATTAATTAATATATGTAAAAACACACGAGAGTTATCTTTATCAAGAGTTTATTGACTTGAAAAAATGCTTACATTTTCATGAATATGAATTTGGAAAGCAACTGTCATGATTTCTATTATTGTTTTGTCATTGTTTATCTCAATTCCCCATATATAAGGTACACATTGAAATTTGAACACTTAACTTGTCTATAAATAAATAACTTTCAACCAAGAACAATAAATTAAAAGCAAAAATGTTCATCAATCATTAGATTTAGTATCGATAGCATCAAAGAAGTATATCATGACAAAATGGCATTAACTAACTTAGATATATCTGTTGAAAAGGACCTTTTGTATAATGTGTGAAAACTTAACATCATCTTGTTTTTCATGCTTCAAAATGTTCAATTCTTTTGTTGTTACACTCATAATTTCTTCAGCCACTTCTTCAAAAGTTGTAATCCAAGTGAATGAAGTATGGTCTTCCACTTTGCATTGAAGTATATATTTATAATCACATTTAGGGAAAGTTTTATCACATCTTCCACAATACCACTGACCATTTTCATTAGTGTTTACCTTCTTTTTGTAGTGCCTATCTCCAATTTTCAAGGGGCATGTTGTATAACAAAATTTTTCTACTTTAATGAAAGATAAGGTAGCTTTTATCACTATCCAATAATGTTTACCAGAGTTGGCAAGGTCTTGATCCTATATTTGTGAGATACTAGGGTTAGGAATAAATAGGGTTAGGGTTGGGGTTCAATTACAACTAGAGTTTAATTAGGGTTAGATTTCAATCAGGGCTAGAGTTTAATTAGGGTTAGGGTTCAATTAGGGTTAGGGTTAAGGTTATGGTTTGGGCTAAATCAGGGTTAAGGTTGAATTAGGATAAGTGTCTCACTTAGGGTTATCAAGTAGGGCTTAAGATTTCTAATTTAAGATTTACTTATATAGTATTTTGGATAATAGAAACACCTTGATTGATTTAATATTTTCTAAATTCATTATTGAATTTAAATCTTATAATTTATTCTCTAAATTCATTATAGAAACAATGTATGGGAATTTATTTCATTGATTTTGAGGTGAAAGGTATTACATAGGGTTTCTATACATAGTATTTGTAGGGAGAATGGTATCTCTATTTTGAATTATTCTAAACCTTTGTTTCTATGTAGTAGTTTTTAAATTCATTTTGTTTGTTATAATTTCATAATTGGTAGTTTATATTGTTCTTCTTATACATGATATTTAGCAAGATTGGGGACACTAATAGAACCTTTCATTTATTTTTTAAAAAAGACTAAGAAATGTATGAAAATTTGACAACATGAAACCATGAAAATAAAAATTTAAATATATAGTAAAATGGCCAATCATGTGCCAAAAATGAAAAGAACCATTTGTTGTTACTTTAATATTTCAACCACATACTAAATTACCAAGTGCATTTTATAGATGTATAATGCAAGGAGCACAATATTGGGAATCAATGTGAATGATTCTCATCAAGAAATTAGACAAAATTTGAGATTGAAGAACCCAAGCTCTTTGTAGGTTTTCAATGAAGATTTAATTAGCCACTAATAGGAACAATAAGAAAATAGATAAATGTGAAAATAAATCCTAATCTCTAAGAGTGTTGTGCTAAGAATTACATACACATCTCATAAATTGCAATAGAGACATGAGACACATTTATAGAAATAAAGGACAGAAATAGCTATTTAGATAGTTATTAGTCTACAAAAGATTAGGACCTACGTACTTCAAGAGATTAATAAAAATAAGTTTTTATTTATAATTTTTAAATTTGATAATTTTGAAATTATCATAGATGTAAAGTAAAGATAAAATATTTTTCAACAAAACAAATAAAAATGACAAACAAATAATGTGATTAATCAAGATTAACATGATATTGCAAAAATATAATAAATAAAAGAATATGCATAATTGTACATAAGCCATCAAAAGTCTAAATATACCTATCTTTATAAAAAAATAAAAATCTTTAAAATGACTAAAAATTATTAAAACTTATTAAGCTCCGTGAAAAAAAACTACCTTCCATATAAAGAGTATACAACATGATACTTATAGAAAACAAATCATGTAGGATACCAAAAAATTGTTAAAAGATAAGATAAGATAATTATATATGAAATTAATCATATTAATTTCATAGTTAAAAAGATAATTCTATGGATTCTTTAAATATACATATATAATAATTCCTAAATCTTTATTTAAAAAAATATATATTATATTTTATAAACTTATACATTAAATTTTTTAATATTTAAGTTATACTAAAATCTAAGATGTTCAATATTTATTATTATTTTTAAATTATAATATTGATTAAAGATATATAATTATATTTATAAGATTTAAAATCAATAATGAACTTAGAAAATATTAAATCAATCAAAATTGTTTCAATTATCCAAAATACTATATACGTAAATTATAAACTATTATAATATAATATTTAAATTTTATATTTCAAATGTTAAATAATTCTAATGTTAAATTTTTATAATTATAAACTTAACTTTTAATGATGTTAGTAAGTGTTGACGTGTGTCTTGGCATAACAACATGCAAACATAATATTGCTACTCTGCTTCTCCTAAAAGAGAAAGACAACAGATGGATGCCTTAGCTCCGAAGGAAACTTTCATGCCGATGGGAAACTCCCAGTCACCGGGACGATGACCGATGTCCTGCCGACATGTGTTTGCATGTGAACTTCACTTGCCATGACATCCTTGAGGTCTTGCTGATAGGAAACACAAACGCCTACTGAACTTCACTTGCCATGACATCAAAATGCATTGGTAGTCAGCAAGACATCTACAAGGTCTTGCCGACTTTCTTCTTAGAGGAAAATTATGACAAACTAGATTGAGGAATGTCTTCCAACTGAGCTCCCCTGGAAAACATCACCATGTGTGTGATTTAATCCTGCAAATTTGATCAAAGGACAGTTGATGAACAGTCGTGCAAATTTGATCCCCAGATGGGACACGTGTCGCCTGCCCGTGATATCGCCATCCTACAATTCCCGATCACAGGATGGCGGGAAACCGTTGATCTTGAAGGCATTTTGATCGATGGCAGCGTGAATTTCATCCTTCTGAAAAATAAAACATTCATTAAAGGGAAAGGGGACATTACTAGGCGGATGGAAAATTTCCTCAAGCCCCACCTTGTATAGTCCATGTGGTAACCGCCTGTGATTTTGAAATTAACCAAAGCACCATCGCGGGATGGCGGGGAACAGCTCAGATCAAAGGATAGTTGATGAACAGTCGCACAAATTTGATCCACAGATGGGACACGTGTCGCCCACCCGTGATATCGCCATCCTACAATTCCCAATCACGGGATGGAAGGCAACCGTTGATCTTGAAGGAATTTTGATTGACGATAGTGCAAATTTCATCCTTCTAAAAAATAAAACATTCATTAAAGGGAAAGGGGACATTACTAGGTGGATGGAAAACAATGGCATAAGTTTTTTTAAAACCGTTCAGCACAGGGCCAACCGGGACTTAGGAAAATAAAACCCATGAAGGAAATAAAATATTAAGACCAAAGGGACCAGGCCTAGACGAAACGATGGGCATAAGATGTTTTTAAAACCCTTCAAAAAAGGTAACGGTGAAATAGATCCCGACCAAGGCATTACGTAAACACAAGGGTTTAAGATGAAGACAAAGCTAAAACCCCAGCCCTAAGAAATTTTCCAATACCATGAAAGACCAGTGACATAAGGTAGGGCATGAGTGAAACATTAGGAACACAATTTGAAGTTCCATCAGTACAAGCATTGGATAATTTTATATTAATAGATTGTCCTATTACAAATATAAAAGGTGAGCACAATAAATAACATGTATATTCCTAGTAAATGTGAAGGATTTTCAAAAGTTATAGTGTTCAACTATTGGCCCATTTTTGTTCAATATAAGTTGTATTGTAAAT